>ML170231.1:108231-138955 GCA_004355085.1 Rickenella mellea | reverse complement strand
GTTGCGTTTCGTCTCAACGAGCGTGGAGGAAATTGAGAGGTTATCTTGAAAGTTGCCAGCAAATACGTGGTGCGCTCTAGGGCAGGCGTGGCTCACCACGTGATCTGTACCTTTACCAGGCCCGAATTTTTGTTTTGACCTATCTCTTCTCCCGCAGAACAAAGGCAGGTGTACTTTGACGGATTCATGATTTGTGCGCCAATCCATGTCTTACTACACCGTATTCCGTGCTCATAATATGAACCGTTGACTGTGCAACCACCACCGAGGCGTTAAATTTTATTTCTAGTCTTTCCAGTGTGATGCAATTGTGGTCGTTCACATAGGCTCGTATCCAGCCTCCGGGAGGAAATAATAGGGAAAAGGGGATACGGGGGGCACCTATTACACTCTCCTTCCCCCCTACTCTCTGCTCGGATTAGACCCAACGGAGGCTGGTTACGAGCCTACCGTTCACACCCTCCACGTTTCTTCTCGGAGTCCTGGAAAATCTAAGCGGCCCACGGCATCACTCAGACACTTCGCTGGACCCACGATTGATTCGAAATGAAACCTCCAATAGTTACGTCATGTTTAGGTATTGTGTATGCTGTCCTTATCGCAATCACATCCATATGCGCACACAGATATGGCTCCGAAACCAAGACCATCATGTGCTGTTTGCGAGGCACCAACTACTCATCGTTGCCTTAGGTGCCGTTCTTCATACTACTGTTCGAAGGAGCACCTGGAGATGGTGAGCATTTCATAATGCCACACTTCTCCGTCCGGTCTGTAAATTTTTATTCACAGGACTGGTCGAACCATCAGAGATTTTGTCGTAAATCTCCATCTGAACGGGCACGTGGGCCGAGGAGAAATCCGAATCACCTCAAAGTGAATGCCATTCTGTTCCCAGCCCTCGAATTCAAACCTCGGCTTGTACGAGTGGAGTACGACGAAATGACACAGAATGGCATGGTTTACCACGTGCCTAAACCAGATCACTATATCGGCCAGAGTTGGAAAGGGAGGTCGTGGATAGAATCTGACGGGTCTCGCGGTCCCCCCTTGCGAGGTAACTTGAGCATCGAAGTAATTTATTGCAGGACTTTCCCTTTCGACGGGTCCCTGCCGAATCAGACTATCGACACTTTAACTTGCGGGGAAAATGCGCACCGATGGTATGGAAATGTTCTAGCGTTGAAACACACACCCGATCGTCATAAGGTCGTGGACATTTCTTTGAAGGAGGATTTGCCCGCATTGGTCAAATTTTTCACTAGCTATTGATAAGATTGGGTCATATGATGAGAGGGGAAAGGAGACTCGATTTTGTATCCAACAAATCATCGGAGTAAATGTATGGACACAATCTTAAAAGTCACAATCTTAAAAGTTCTCTCCTCAATTGATGTTTGATACCTCCATTCAAATTCACCCACACTTGAAGATGCACCCCGCATTATGTATGGAGAGTCGCGCACTGGTACTGGGAGGGCACTGCCTGCGCACTTGATTGGACGAGTGGCTTTGAAGCAAACCTGGACTCAGGCAAACAGGCAATCATACAATACGAGAAAGCAGATATCGGAGATTGACTAAGTATTGAAGATAGCATGAAGACTGGGCGTGATGTTCCCAGGTCAGATTTAAAAGGCGTGTACATCAGTGGAGATGATAAGAGATGGTGAAGGAAACGTCGTGGTGCATGCGGATAGCCTGGTAGATGTGTCGGTCAGGGAGATTAGCGCTTTGCTCCCATGGGTTACGGTGTTGTTGTGTCATGGCGCGGTAAACGAGTTGGCAGATATCTGACCATGGGGAGAGGATAAGGCGTTTGAGATTGTCGATTAATATTACGGCTAGACCAGACCAGTTCTAGGCATCATCCAATGGCCCGAACTTGTCCATCGCTCTGCTTCCCTCAACAACCGTCCTTCGACCCTCAAGGCATCAAGCTCAGCGTTGTTCAGTGGCGGCCGCAACAGCTCCAAGCTCCGTGTTAATTGCCTCCCCTCTCATCTCGTTTCGTCTCGTCTTCCCTCAAAAATCTTCCATCGGTATTTCCAACGTAAAATACGAATGTTCCAACGCATCTCGCACTGATATCCTTTGCGCCGGATCGTAAGCCAACATTTGCACCAATAGATCCAAAAACAGCTGATTCACAGGATCCCTCGGTGGTATCAAATCCTCCAAGTTCTTCCTCCATTTCTTATCCTTCTCACTCTGCGTGCTAGACTCCGATTTCGGCGAATCAAATCCCTCGTCTTCGTTGTGGGTCGCTGGTTGTGAGGAACGTTGTGCACGACCCATGGTTTTCATCATGGCTAAGTGGTCGTGCGTTTGGAACAGAGTGACGCCGGTATAGAATTCGACGAGGATGCAGCCTAGTGAGAAGACGTCGCACGAGTAGGACCATCCCAGACCTGTTAAAGGTTAGTAATATGTTGGGAGTAACGGGAAAATTTGAAGGAAGCTTTAACCTAAGGTGGTCTCCGGAGCTCGGTAGTGCCGTGTCAAATTTGTAGTTGAATGGCACTCCGGCTCAAACGTGGCGCTTCCAAAATCACTCAGGCGAATGTCTGTCTTGACAAGTATGCGCTTCTGCGGCTTCTTCCTCTATGTGCGGAGTAACCATCAAGTACAAAATAGTGTGCGAGGAGGGCAGCGTACTTCGTTACAGGCGATCCAGTATGAGTTCCAGACGAGTAGGATACTTTCCGGCTTGAGATCCGTATGGCTAATGTGCAGGTCGTGCAAGACTACAACTCGCCATAGTGAGATCACCAAGAAAGGATGTGGTAGAATGTCTTACATGCTACGCTCCCAAACAACTGTCGGGCAAAATCTTGTATATGCTTGCGTGGGAATGGCTGAAAGTGATTGTCCCTCAGAAAGTCGTATGTGCTTATCTCGAGCAGTTCAGAGACGAGACATATATGGTTCTGATGGTCAAACCAATGCAATAGATGAATGCATTTGCTACGGGTAAAAACATTACCAGTGAGGATGATTTGCAGACAGAACAACGACGGAACGAACTTCTTATTGTCTTGGTCGTGTTCTTTAAGCTTCTGCATGACCCGTATTTCTGTCTCCCCAATCACTCTATATTTCGGAATGGCGCGGATGATCCTGATAGCAACAGTAACGTTGTTGACGGTATCGATAGCCTCAATGACCCTGCCACACATGTCCTGTCTTAGTAGACGGACAATGATATCTAAACACAAGATATCACTCAGACATCAGGCGATTGAGGACACCTAATGGCAAAAGGCGTACATCGTCGAAAGATCATATCATGTGGGACAATACTATAGTGGCCATCTTTGTCGTCGCACTCCTGCAGATGTAAAGGGGATAGGTCATGAGCACAAGTACCTCACCATAACAGCCGCAATGTCGAAGTTCACTTACATATCCGAGCCGTATAGTGGCCATACTGCCGGTCTGCGATGGGTTTGTGGACTCCACGGCATTCCCATGTTTACTTCCTGTAGCGATTCTCTTGCGGGGTGGAGTCAAGTCCGAGCGCCGATCGTGGATGCGCCTTTTGGATACTGGAGGGGAGACGAATGTGGACAGATTGTAGGCTGCAGCAGCAACAATCTGGGTTCGCGTGGCTGTCACAGTAGGCGCACGGTCTAGTAGGCCTGCGGATCGTCGCTTTGGCGCGGGTGGCTGGTAGCTCACAGAAAGTCCTTTTGTGGTGGTGGATGTGCTGGCAGGTGCTGTGGTTAGCTGGTGATTCTTGCTGATATCGCCTTCTGATAGACGGCCGGTTGGGTCCATTTGCCTGTCGGAATCCAATGATTGATGCGCCGCGTTGATGCGGGAATTGAAGTATTTAACGAGGTCTTTTGAGCCCGGCCGAAGGTTAGGATCTCGAGCCCAGCACTTCTCAATCATAGACCATAGCGAGTCATAATCCACGATGTGCTAGGTCTTCTGATGGTCGCTTCGGAGTTTCATGGTTCATAATGGCAGCCAGGGCCGCATAATCTGTTGGAATCTCGTTAAAGGGGTGACGGTCTGTGATAAGCTGTGCTTATGTTATACCATGGTAAAAAGTGACAGGATGGACGGCTTACCTCAAGACATACACATCCAAATGAATAACTGTCAGTTTCTCGGCTGGGTCGTCTGGAATGACCATCGCCGCCTCTATGAAACAGTTCAGGTGCTTGCCATCTCAAGGTGCCAGTTGCATGACCAGTGGTACTACCCAGAGTGCTGTCTACCGAATCTTTGAAGAGTGAAAGACCGAAATCCCCAAGGCAAGCCGTCAAAGTACTTGTCACAAAGATGTTTGCCTGCACACAACTGAACACCGAGAAAATGAACAATGTTAGGTCGCTCACCCCTTTCAAATCCCCGTGGACAATTGGTGTCGCAAAGGAATGAAGGTAATCTAGCCCTTTTGCGACATCAGCCAGCTGTTGGTCAGTGTCAGTAAGAGCTTGGTTCGAAATTAAGTTTGGCCGCACCAGAGAAACTCTATCGGCATTAGGATGTGTAGCCAGGTACTTTGGGGCGATTCCCGCATCCATCCAAGGTGAAACAAGACATAAACGGTCGAAGGAATCATCGCCTTTGAATACACCGTAAAAGGGTAGGATATTGGGGTGCACCAGTTGCCGCCACATGGTCGCTTCATGACTGAACTCCTACACAAGGACCATCCCAGATACGGTCACCCAATCTCACAACGTACCTTGAGCGCCGCTTCTCTGGAGGATTTGTCGAAAATTCTCAATGCCTTCAAGGCAACCGGGTTGCCACCACAGCTACCCCTCCAAACGCCCGCGAATCCGCCGCCTGCGACGGGATGCTCTCCAGTTCGTTGAATGTCGGACAAAATGAGACAATCATGATAACAACCTGAACGTTTCGAAAGCCGAGCGACAGCGCGAGACAACAAACCGTTGTTCTCGCACAATGGCTCGCATCGATCCAAAAGCTGCATGTGGTGATAAGAACGGGTTACTGATGATAGCAATGCATTTTGAAACGTACTTCTTGAAGAAGATTGAGCATCGGTGTTGGGTTATCCAGGGAAATGTGATAGAAAGCCTTTTTCTCGCTTTGATCATTCAATGAACTCAGTATTTTGCTCTGAATATCACTTATATCGAGTTCAATCATGCATCGAGGTTTGATTCCAAACAATGCCCGGTCGGCTAAAGTAAGAATGACGGTTAAAAATAATATCTCGGGAACGGACCAATACAAACTGGAGAATGTTTGAGAACATTGAAGAATGGTATCCCGAACAATGTGGTGACTTGTCAGCAATTGGTATTCGGTCCAAGAAGCCCAAGTTGCTTGGGCAGTGTAGAGAACGTCAGTGCGTCTAGAGAGACCGATTCAGCATGATGCGAGCAAATTAACAAGTTACGCAACTCCACCGTTCCACGATAAAAGACGAGGTGCAAGAACATGAAGACAACCAGCCGCTTGTGCTCTGTTAGAAATATGAATCCTACAACGATGGGTGGATGCTTACTTCGTATATTCTCGCAGAACGAGCAATGTGGAGACATTCCCTCTTGATGCCAGCATCCATGAGCGCGGCCGTGAAATCCAACGCATTTTTGGACAGACTGGCATCGTCCATTTTCGTTTTCCACCAGTTTCGCCAATCCTCATGAGGATGATCCTCCAAGCCCGAATCATCAGATACAACGGCAAAAGAACTGTTCATGGTGGCATGCAGTATGAAGCTGTTGCAGTTCGGTTCAGGCTCGCATTGCTGGCGCAGCGTCGAGTAGCGTGGTATTTAAGAGCCCACCATCGATATGGATAAGCGCCGCTGAGTTTTAAAAACGCCTTCATATGATCATCCAACACATCGAACCGCAGAAGCCCACGGTCAATGACGAAAAGAAGATGACCCCATTATCACCTTTCGCTGGAAGGTTCAAATAAGGGACCAGTTCTAATCGATAGACTCATCGCCGTCGTAATAGGATTAAGTTTCGCTCCCAGTGATGACTGCATGTGTCAGTGTGGCATAGAATGACCGAAGTCGTCAGTGGTATTTCAAAATGCCAATTTAAAACTGTACCTTTACTACACATGGACCGGGAATATGAGACCTTCTAACCCATCGAAATAATTCCCAAGAAGGATTGCGAATGTACAAACCTGAGCATCCACGGTGCCTACAAGCTCTGTAAAATCCGCTCAAACGAGTATGATGTAGACACACCAACACGAAAAACCTCGACCATGGTGTGGCATATGGGACTGGCCACAGTTGCGATATCGATGTCAGCATTTCAGCACCACAGTAACTGACGAAGTCAGGAGCATGTCGAGGTGCGGAACGGATACCTGTGTAATTGGTTCACAAAGAGTCGCGTCCTCGCGGTGGACGACAGAAGAGTCGTGGAACAGTAGGATAATTGCTCTAGAGAGGTTGTTAAGTTGTACACGTTAATTCGGAATTCCACTTCGACTCCGCGTTCTAAAGGTGAAGAAAGGATCATGACCGATTGTGCGATGCGGTGCGATGCGATGGTTTCTAGTCAAACATGCACGCAGGGATACAACAGTTGCGATCAGACCAGACGGACGGACAGACACAGACAGAGAGTCGATGCAAACAGTAATAGTCATAAATTCCTTTGAGACGCCAGAGGGGACATATTGTATGGAGAGTTTGTATAACAATGACAGATGCAAGATTTTGTTTGACTCTATGGAAATATGCGGGATTGACAATGCAGGGAC
This sequence comes from Rickenella mellea, assembly GCA_004355085.1. Taxonomy (NCBI): domain Eukaryota; kingdom Fungi; phylum Basidiomycota; class Agaricomycetes; order Hymenochaetales; family Rickenellaceae; genus Rickenella; species Rickenella mellea. The sequence continues at coordinate 132,232 of ML170231.1, read as the reverse complement.
GTGAGTGCGATGGTGGGGATGAGGACAGACTCCGGTGACGTGGATGTTGGTGATGGTGAGGATGCAGATGAATATGGTGATGACGACGACAGTGTCCAAGGGTATACGTTGGCAGATGCAGATGATAAATGGTGATGATGAGAGTTGGATAGATAGATGGGTTGGGGCCAGTCAAGTGACTTGCACGGTACCAAGTCGGTAGACTCTGAGCGGCGGTGGAGAGCTAGTTGAGTTCGACGCTCTATTCAGAGTGTAACCCAAGCGACGACGAAGGATATCATAGCCAGACCAGACCAAGTTCCAGGCGTCTTCTAATGGTCCAGCAACGTCTCCATCGCTCCTACCCGCCACGCAACGTCAATCGCAGCCGCAACAGCATGAAAGCCGCAACAGCAGCTCAAACGACCGCTACCAACTCCTCCTCCCATCAAACATCCTCCATCGGAATATTGAGCATAAAATACGGATGCTCAAGCGCATCGCGCACCGATATCCTCTGCGCCGGATCAAACGCCAACAGCCTATCCACCAAATCCGAAAAATGCTGATTCACCGCATCCTTCGGCGGAATCAGCTCCTGCACGCTCCGTGTCCCCTTCACGTCCGTCTTGCTCTGCCTCGACGCCTTCGGTTTCGGCCAATCCCGGTCTTCGCCCTCGCGGAAGAACCCCCTGACCATCTCCATCACCGCGAGGTGCTCGAGGTTGTCGTGCGTTTGGAAGAGCGCGACGCCTGTGTAGAGGATGCAGCCGAGGGAGAAGACGTCGCACGGGTATGACCATCCCAGACCTGGTGATCATACTTTAGCCTTATCGTTGGGGAGTAAAGGAATGACGAACGATGATGTACCTCAATTATCCCCGGTGTCGTGTCGAGACAGTCGAATAAGGCTCTACCTCAAACGGGCACGTCCGAAGTCGATCAGCCGAATCTTCATGTCGCTCACTACGTGTTTCTGGCGCGGGAGTCCCGCTAGAATCAGTCAGCATAACATAACGTGTGAGTCGGGGATGGTAAAGCGTACTTCGCTTGGGACGATGTAGTTGACATTCCGAATTCTTCCGCTCGGTCTTTCCAACTTGCTTAAAACACCCAACCGCTGCCGACATGGATCGAATACCTTGTGTATATCACCATGATGGTCTGGAATGAGTTCCGAACGAGCAAGATGTTCTCCAGCTTGAGACCCGTGTGAATAAGGTGCAGATCATGCGGTAGGCCATAGTGAGAGCTTCGAGATTCGAGAAAGACTAATTTGGGTTAGAATTCATAGTTCATCGCGTCAAAAATCAAGTAATCGTTGGCGTAGTTTGGAAAGCACACTTGGAGCCGAACATGCAGAAACCGAGGACGACACTGTAAATTTGACAGACGAGTGGAGATGGTCACGTCGTATAGCTGATCTGGGGTGTGGCGGTGTCTCTAGGGCAGGCCTATCACTCCACGTGTGGAAAATTTGATCTTTCTCTTTCCCTTTTCTCGCAGCAGTTTGGTCATTTTTGTGCGCTATCCACACATCTTACCGCCCGTATTTAGTGCTCATAATATGAAGTATTGATTTTTATTGTGTAACGCCATCCACTGCCATGGCATTAACATATTTCCAGTCCGGCGAGCGCTTCCAATTTAATGAAGAAGTCCAAAACCGCTAATACACCTACTTCTTATCCGAGGCTTTAGGCCATCTTCTTCGTTCAGACTGGGTGCCGTGGAAACTGACGTTAGATGAAGTCACATGCTCTCTTATCGCAATCGTAATCTATCTGCAGGCGCCAAATGGGCAGTTATAAGACCGTTGGCATATTGAAACCGGCAACCCATGTCCACACTCTGAAATGGCACCGAAAGCAAGACCATGTGCAGTTTGCGCAACAATATCTACTCAGCGTTGTTCCAGATGTGCTTCGACGCATTACTGCTCCTTGGAGCACCAGAACCAGGTAAACATTCTACAATGCCTTCTCCTTTCGGTGTGTAATTTGCCGTTCACAGGACTGGCCAACCCATAAAAGAATTTGTCATAAGTCGGATTCTGAGCAGACGCATGAGGCGAAGAAAAATCCCAAACATTCTAAAGTGAATGCCATTCTGTTCCCGGCCGTCGAGGTTAAACCTCGGCTGATACGAGTGGAGTATGAAGAGGTGACAGACTCAGAGAGCGGCGTCACTTTCCACAGGACCAAAACAGATGATTATATCGGCTCAGATCTTCCAGAGAGGTCGTGGATAATATCTGACGGGTTCCATGGTCCTCCATTGAAGGGCAATATGAGCATCGAATTGGTGTATCGCGAGAGGTTCCTGGCCGACGGGTCGCCGCTGAATCAGAGTATTGTCGCTTTAACCGGCGGGAAAAATGCGCATCCGTGGTGTGGAAATATCCTAGCCTTGAAAAAGACAGCAGATGGTGATAAGGTTGTGGACATTTCGGTGAAGGAGGATTTCCCCGCATTGGTCAAATATTTCGTTGAATACGGGACTATATGATGATATGACGAGCGAGAGGACAAGAGCCAATCTTGTAGCCAAATTTTATACTATTGGAGGTGAAAAGGTCTGTTCATGATGCATTTTTGCGCCATCCCAAAAAAGTTCCTCCATTCATTGGATCACTGGGTTCAGATCAATCCAAATCAGTTTCATCCAATTAGAATATACGCACCACGGCTCAAAGTCGCTATGGTTGGTCGCGAGCCAAAGATTGAACAGTCGACTTTGAAACAACCTAGGAATTTCTCACAAGACATCGATTGAACCAGTCAGACCCTGGCGAGTAACCCTATAGCACGAGAAGGCAGGTTCCATAGATAGACTACGTATAGTAAAATAGCAGAGAGACAGACCGTGACGATGACGATGTGGTCTGTAATAGTCATGAATTCCTTTGAACCCAACGGACAAGTGGGATGCGGAATTGTTAAACGAAACGTACGTACCGAGTTTAGTGGCATCCTAGCGGCACAGTCGCAGCCCAGGATCCGGTGGGCCGTCCGGTTGGCTCAGAAGAGGGAAGGGACGTTAGATAAAATTGAGATCATGATGGAGATCGACCAGTGACTTGACGAGAAGTTTTCGCGGTAGCGGCGTAGGAAGGAGAAGCAGCTCGAGATCGAGACCAGGAGTTGGAAGAGTGTAAAGACGACAAGGGTCGAGAATAGTAAGTACCCGTTCTTGGAGGCGGGTTGACAGTAGATTAGGCTGTGGCTTGGCTGTGGCGGGACGGCATTGCGAGTTGAACAGATAGAGATAGAGATACTGAGAGCGCGAATGCGAGTAAATGAGAGGCTCGAAGCGAGAGATAAGGAAAATCATAAAACGCCGCGAAGTCGCTGGGTGAGTCAAATTCACGTTGATATTGAGTTTGCGCGAAAAGTCAGAAGAACGGCTGATTTGAATTTGTACGGGTAAGCAATGCAAAAGTGATTCTACCAACGTACGGATAACCGCGAGTACATAAAGAAGTACCGTGAATTGTCTTCTTTGGTTGGGGAGCAAGATCGATCCGTGAATATGAACAAGAATAAGTCACATTTCGAGACTGAATGCAGATAACGATGGTGACGACGACGACGGTAATTAGGCTCGTGACCAGCTCTGGATACTTTGACCTGGGACAAGGTTATCGCCACTCCTGCCGGAGGCTCGTGCTGGGTAGTCAGAATGGTTACGAGTCTAGACGGTAATGGCAGAGGTCTAAGATTGTATGTCGGCAGATGCAGACGATAAGTGATCATGATGAAAGGAGCGTTATCGATTATCGATGTCGATAGTTGGATAGGTGGTTGAGCCAGTCTGGTGAGTTGCAGGATAACAATTCGGTAGACTCGGACGGGTGGCGGGGAGGCTAGTCGGGGTCGTTTTATTCCAGGTATGTCGCCTACCAACAGCGATTAGCCCAAGGGACGACGAAGGATGCCGTGGCCAAGCCAGACCAGTTCCAGGCGTCATCTATTGGTCCAGCACATCTCCTTTGCTCCAATCACCGCCTGGGTTTCTAGCTAGCGAGTCGAGATATGCTGTCAATTCGGTCATAATTTCTTTATCCCAAAGCGACCCCACCGGACCACTGACTCCTATTGGTACATTGCGATCTTGAGTCCTCTAGTCCACATGTTAGAAGAAGGTGGTCCGCAAATGGGATGCGCTTACAATCGGCTGAGGTGCGCCATAGTTGTCGGCCGTTGCATCGCGCCACGTCGTATCAGTCGGATGGGAGGGGACACGGCGCGGGCATGAGTCAAGACTGGCTTTGGAACACTTCTCACAGAGGACATTCGAGAATGGGAACTCCACATTGCACTAGCACATATCTGAGTCAACATTCGGCAAAATCGGAGCAGAAGCGAGCGACGTACACGGAAGTAAGACTTGAGGCGCCTTCCACAGGGATCCCTATTGATGCGGCGACGACTGGTTCTACGTATGTCCTGGACATTGCCGTTGGACACCGATAAATGATGTAATCGATGCAACCCTTTGATGCGTAGATTGAAGTATTCAGCGAGGTCTTTAGTGGTCGGTCGACGTTTTGGATCCTGGTTCCAGCATTTCTTCATCACAGCCCATAGTGACTCGTCTAACCCACGATGGGCAAGATCTGCACATGGTCGTCTCGGAGTCTGGTGATTCATAATGGCGGCCAGGACCGCAATAACGGTTCGAATCTCACTGAAGGGGGTTCGGCTGGTCATAGGCTAGGTCCAACATGACATGAATACACGAAGTGAAATAGCCCGCGAATGAGTTACCTCCAGACACACACAACCGAATGAATAAATGTCACTTTCTCTGCTCGGTCGTTTTGCGCGACCATCATCACCTCTCTGAAACAGTTCCAGTGCTTGCCATCTCAGGGTACCAGTTGTATGGCCAGTTGTACTGAACAAAGTTCCATCCACCGAATCTCTGAAGTATGAAAGACCAAAATCCCCAAGGCAAGCAGTTAAATCACTCTTCACAAAGATGTTTGCCTGAACGCGGCTTAATGCACAGAAAATGAACAATGTTGACCCACTTACCCCTTTTAAATCTTCGTGAACAATTGGTGACACAAAAAGATGGAGATAGTCTAGGCCTTTTGCAACATCAGCTAGATGATGGTTGATGTAAGCGGGAGATTGGGTCAAAATGGATTGACAGCACCAGAGAAATTCTATCGGCATTAGGGTGCTTGGCCAAATAGGTTGGAACATTTCCCGAGTCCATCCATGGTGAAACGAGACATAGTCGATCGAAGGCCCCGTCTCCTTTGAAGACGCCGTAGAAGGGTAGGATGTTTGGGTGCACGAGTTGTCGACAGATGGTGGCTTCGTAACAAAACTCCTGCACAGTGGACATTTTAGATTGTATTCACATTCTCAATCTAATCACAGACCTTGAGGGCGACCTCCCTGGAGGTTTTAGCGAAGATTCTCAATGCCTTCAAGGCAACACGGCGTCCATCAGAAGTACCCTGCCAAGCGTCTGCAAATCCGCCGCCTGCGACGGGATGCTCTCCCGTACGTCGAACACTTGACAGAATGAGACAATCAGGATAACAACCCGGACGTTTCAATAAGCGAGCGATAGCGCGAGCCAACAAGATGTTGTCCTCGCACGATGGCTCATTTCGATCCAAAAGCTACACGGGACGATCAGAACTGGTCGTTAATAGTAATGCATTTTGATACGAACCTCTTGAAGAAGATTGAGCATTGGTGTTGGGTTATCCAGGCAAATGTCATAGAAAGCCATCTTCTCGCTTTGATCTTTCAATGAACTTAATATTTTCCTCTGAATATCATTAATATCGAAGTCAATCATGCGTTGAAGGTTGATTCCTGGCAATGGGACCGTATAATATCGAAGCACATCATTAGGATCTGCCCAACACAAACTGGAGGACACTTGAGAACATCGAAGGATGGTGTGGCGAACAATGCGGTGACTTTTCAGCAATTCGTATTCGTTCCATGAATCTCAAGTTGCCTGCGCAGCGCGCAGAACACCTGAAACACTACAGATGACCGAGTCAGCATGACGCACGCACGTTGACTGGTCGCTCAACTTCAGCATTCCACCATAACAGAAGAGGTGTACGAAGACGAAGACAACTAGCCTCTTGCGGTCCGTTAGTAAAATCTTTCAACGCTCAGGAGACGCTTACTTGGAACGAGCGATGTCAAGACATTCCCTCTTACTGTCATCATTCATGAATGGGGCGGTGCTCTGTAAGACAGCGTCGACATCGTCAGTGTTCGATTGCCACCAAATTCGCCAATCGTCGTGAGGATTCTCCCCGGAATTACCAGGGTCTATGGCAGGAAAAATAGTCATGGCAACCTGCAGTACGAGATTGTCGTGGTTTGGTTTAGGTTCACATTACTGGCACGGCGTCGAGGATTGTACACGTCCCCATCGATATGGATAAGCGCCGCGGAGTTTAAAAAATACCTCAAGGATAACCCACCGATCATCGAAGACTTCGAAATGCACAAGCTCACGGTCCCAATGTCAAAGCGTAGATGAACGAAATACCGCGTTTCGTTGGAGGGCTCAAAAACGATTCAGTTTGCGGTGGATAACATGGTAACCGTCGTAAATAGGATAGAATCAGTTTTCGCTCTCATCGATGACTGCACTTAAGCTTGTCGAACTGGCATACAAGACAGGAGCTGTCAGTCGTCTTTCAAAACGCCAAATTTGAAGCGCACCTTTACTGTATATGCATGATCACACACCTCTGTTATCATTGTCCCTGTCAATTTTCGGGAAAGAGCGCGAATGAGATGAAGACGTACCGATTTTGAGAAAACAAACCACCAAGCCAAGAGGATATGGTACCGGGCGCTGCTACAACGGTATCAACGTCAGCATTGTAGAACGCTCCCTTCCGATAAGACGGAAAGCGTATCAACGTCCAGTATGGATCATGATACCAGGGTTGTTACTTCCACATCATTCGATACCTCCCGGTTGACAATAGACGACTTGTGGAACAGTAGGATAATTGCTCTAGAGTTTGTTATGTTGTACACGTTAATTCGGAATTCCACTTCGACTCCCCGTTCTAAAGGTGAAAATAAAGGATCATGACCGATTGTGCGATGCGGTGCGGTGCGATGCGATGGTTGCTAGTCAAACAAGTACGCAGGGATATAACAGTTGCGATCAGACCAGACGAACAGACAATCAGACACAGACAGAGAGACGATGACGATGCAAACAGTAATAGTCATAAATTCCTTTGAGACGCCAGATGGGACATATTGTATGGAGAGTTTGTATAACAATGACAGATGCAAGGTTTTGTTTGACTTTATGGAAATATGCGGGGATTGACAATGCAGGGACGTGAGTATGATGGTAGGGGATGAGGACAGACTCCGGTGACGTGGATGGTGGTGAGGGTGAGGGTGAGGATGCAGATGAATATGGTGATGACGACGGCAGTGGTGTCAACAGGTCTAAGGGTGTAACGTTGGCAGATGCAGATGATAAGTGGTGATGATGAGAGTTGGATAGATAGATGGGTTGGGGCCAGTCAAGTGACTTGCACGGGTGCCAAGTCGGTAGACTCTGAGGGACGGTGGAGAGCGAGTTGAGTTCGACGCTCTATTCCAGAGTGTAACCCAAGCGACGACGAAGGATATCATAGCCAGACCAGACCAGTTCCAGGCGTCTTCTAATGGTCCAGCAATGTCTCCATCGCTCCTACCCGCCACGCAACATCATTCTTCGCAGCAGCCGCACGAGAGCGGCAGCAGCTCAAAACGACCACTCCAACATCCTCCCACATCAAGCATCCTCCATCGGAATATTGAGCATAAAATACGGATGCTCAAGCGCATCGCGCACCGATATCCTCTGCGCCGGATCAAACGCCAACAGCCTAACCACCAAATCCAAAAAATGCTGATTTACCGCATCCTTCGGCGGAATCAGCTCCTGCAGGCTCCGCGTCCCCTTCACGTCCTTCTTGCTCTGCCGCGACGCCTTCGGCTTCGGCCAGTCCAGGCGTCCGCCCTCGCGGAAGAACTCGGGCTTGCTGCGTGCGCCGGAGCGCGCGAAGCGCTCGGGCATGCGCCCCATGACCATCTCCATCATCGCGAGGTGCTCGAGGTTGTCGTGCGTTTGGAAGAGCGCGACGCCGGTGTAGAATTCGACGAGGATGCAGCCGAGGGAGAAGACGTCGCATGGATATGACCATCCCAGACCTGTCGTAGTAACAGTTAGCACTAATGCTAGGGAGGAAAGGAATGTTGAAGGAAGCTTTACCTAGTATGATTTCCGGGGCTCGATAGTGTCGTGTCGAGACGACAGTTGAATGGTACTCTGCCTCAAATGTGGCGCTTCCAAAGTCGATGAGCCGAATCTCCGTATCGCTCAGCACGCGCTTCTGGCGTGGTGGCGCGTTCCGCTAGATGCAAAGTAATCGGTCAGCATCACATAGCGCGAGAATCGGGAATGGTAAAGCGTACTTTGCTGGGGACAACGTAGTTGACAGTCCGGAAAGAGTTCCGAACGAGGAGGATGTTTTCCGGCTTGAGATCTGTGTGAATGAGGTGTAGATCATGCAAAACTACGCCACGTCCTTGTGAGAACAAGACCGGAAATTTGAGGGAAGGATGCTCACACGCTACGCTCCCCAGTAGTTGTCGCGCGAAATCTTGTATATGTTTGCGCGGAAAGGGCTGGAAGTCGTTCTCCTTCAGAAAGTCGTAGACACACATCCCCAATAGCTCAGAGACGAGACATATATGATTCCGGTGGTCGAACCAATTCAGTAGATGAATGCATTTGCTATGAGTGAAAAAAGTATGCAATCAGCATGGACCCTTTGTCAACGAAACAGGAGGCGAAACGTACTTCTTGTTGTGGGGGTCGCGCTCCTTGAGCTTCTGCAGGACCCGTATTTCGATCTTGCTCGCGTCTCTATATTTGGGAATGGCGCGGATGATCTTGATAGCGACGCGAGTGAGGTTGACGGTATCGACAGCCTCGACGACCTTCCCAAAGGTGCCCTGTCCGAGCAGACGAACAGTCCGATCTAAGCGCGAGGCATTAGTCAGACATCAGGGTGATTGGGAGGACGTAATGGCAAAAGACTTACAGCGTCGAAAGATCATATCGTCTGGGACGATGATATAGTGGCCTTCTTTGTCGTCGCATGATGGTGGTCCTTTGGATGCCTGCAGATGCAAGGACAAAGGACGGATGAGCGCTTCCTTATCAGACACGTAATGTTGGATTTGACATACGTCTTCTGTTGTGGCGGCACTGCCGCTCTGCCATGACTTTGTGGTCGCAACAGCGTTCCCATGTTTACTTCCCGTGGCCGTCTTCTTGAGAGGAGGCGGAGCATAATCCGACGGTGCATCCTTTTTGCGTTTCTTGGGTGCAGGAACCGGTGCGATTGTAGAGGAAGCGCTGGCAGCAGCAGCGACAGTCTGCGCTTCCGCGGCGGCCCGAGCTCGCGTGCGGATTGGCGCGCTGAACACGGGGGGCTGGTAGCTTGCAGAGAACCCGTTAGCATGTGTGGTGGATGTGCTGACAGCGGGGGATATGGTGGCCGGCGGTGGCGGGGTATCGTCGATGACGATGACTTCGCGGAGACGGCCGGTTGGGTCGATCTCCTGCACCTCGCTGTATGACACCGAAAACTGATGCGGCCTCTTGCGCTTGCGGCTGACTGGCGGTGTCTGGACGTGCAGGGGTGCTTGTGGCTGGTGATGGATGGTAGTCAGCGTACGGGGCTGCTGCTGCTGGAGCGGCTGGTGCTGATGTTGCTGGTGCTGGTGCTGCTGTGCTGTTGGGCCATTCAGTGAGGGGCGCGGCTGGTAGGCTGCATGGTGTGAGTGGTTGTGCAGCGCCGATGTTGGCAGCGGGTGTAGAGCTGTCTGCATCATCTGGAGGGCCGTCGGGGACGTGGAGGACGATGAGGAGGAGGGGAGTGGGGATGTTGGGTCGAAGCAGAGGCTCTCCTCAACACGGCTCTCACCTTCAGGCACTCCCACGCCCGGAAGTATTTCGCACGACCAAACAATCCACCACCTCATCCCCGCCACATCCCTTTTTCATTTTCTCCATTCGCCACCTTTGCATCCCTTCCCTACACCCCATTAATCCCATCTCGCAATACACATGCACGTCTCTGAAAAATCTACATATTTTTCCCCATTTTTTTTCATCCAAAACATGACATTGCCGAGTTCCATTGTTCCGCAATGACATAATATACACAACTCCTCTCCCGAGCATGACTAGCCAAAGGTGACCTGCGGAGAAACGCCAAGATGGCAGATGGGCACAGGTCCCAAAATTTGCGGAACGGTTCTCACTTATCCATCATTCGAACACGTCTGGTGGACGTCGTCGGCTGAGCAGCAACACATGTTCGGCCGCCCAAAAGCCAGCAAACACTTACCAATACCCAAATAACCACCCACTTCCTTAGTACGCCACGCATCCCACCCTACGTCGCCATCGTACTCGTTTCATGTTCACGCCAACCGATTATTTTCATCCCCCGTATTCATGCCGGCCGCGGTGGCGGCACTGTGCCACAGCAGGCTCTCACACCGAATGTCCGAACGTGGGCGGTAGGTAAATACGTACAGAGCCGGAGTCACAAGGGTCCTGGTCAGTGCGCATCCCCCTCTTCATCATCATGCACTCATACGTCTTGCATCATCATCCAGTCCCTCTTCTGCCCAGGCTCTAGATCTCCGAATTCCGAATGTACTTGTACATGGCACTCCGTATCGATATCCGATTCGACGGATCACGAATCCGGCTTGCCATGCCATGCCATGCCATGCCTCTCTGCATTTTCGAATTTCATTCTGCTTGCCGACCTTCCGACCAGCAAATTAGCCAAACAAAGCAAGCATTCCCAATCATGAGAGCCAAAAAAACCCAGCGAGATGTGACTTGACTAGCTCGACTACGTGATGAGGGTGTAATACGTGTGCAGCACATCTACAGTGCAATACACTTGCGGACATCCACGGATCCGGATCGCCGTGGATCTCAGGCAAGCAGATCTCTCTTGCGTTACTTAACTGATACGAAAACAGAAAGAAGATTGCGCTCAAGGAAGCGTAAGGTCCATCCATCCAATTGCATCACGAATACATCTCATCTGGAACGGTCACAAGCGAATCGACGAGTTGGGAATTCACACTCCGAATTTGGTGCGATCTCGAAAGATGCAGAGTCATCAACTCTTTCACCGATCACTCCAGCATCGAGGCCATTTCTTTATAACGCCGAAAAAGACGACAACTCCTAGTGCCGGATCTACCTCGCACGTCGACAGTTCAGTTGTGCGTGGGCGGGGTGATCACCACCTCCTCACAACGCGCAATCATTTGTCATACATGCAAGAACCATTTAGGCACCCACGATATGTCAAATACCGCATATAGTCATCACACATATCCAGTGCTCTATGTTTTGATTTTTGATTTCACGGCTATGATCGGGCATTGGCAGCTTGCATATGGTGCTGTAATGAACGTCCACTCGGTTCCCCACTGGCCTCAAATCGCGCAATCGCCACACGAATCAATGATTGATCAATGAACTATAGCCATTATCGCCTAGAAAATACGATCGATATCAGAGCGGCGCACAGAGAAGTGGCCGCGGTCATTGCTGAGTCGCCACTAGCACTGGTACTGGCGTCATTACACCATCAGTTTTAAGTTCGAGTTACCGTCCATGGTTAGAGCTGAGCGCCACTGTGGTGCATGGTAAGTGTACAGTAAGTGTGGTGCAATGAACGTGGTGCGATGATGGACTATACATTGACAGCCAATGCACTTGCAATCGGAGATGCTTGTTCAGGTACGTTTCGATTTTGGTCAACGGCGGTTATGGGCGGCTGGGGAGAAGAAGGACGTGGCGCGCATGTATTTCTGGAGCGCTGAACTTTCAGAGACACGATTTGAGTTCCATTTCGGCGTTTGTTTTGGTTGTTGTTAAGGCGTGAATCGGGAATGCCGGAGCAAAGTTTTGCATTGTCCGAAGCATTGTCCCTGCGACATGACATACCACATACCCTGACACAGAGCAAGATTCCGGCGGATATGAATCATTGAATATACATATTAACGTGCGATTTTTCGTTCCATGAATTAATGGCTCCCGGAGAAATAGATTGGCCATGGAGGTGTCCACTTTGAGCGTAGGTTGGTTGAAGGTGGTAGAAATCCAGGTAGATATGAACGCGATACTAAACGATATGAATACGGAGTGCCAGCTCAAAGTTACGCAGTGAATTTGAAGCAGTTTAGGAGGAAGAGTGTATGTATTTCTTGCAGGCTGAATCACAGAGACCGAGGAGCAGAGGTTCGAGTCACATTTCGGCACTTGTGGTGGTTGTCAAGGCGGAATTGCGAAGCGTGATTTCGGTTTGTCCAGAGCATTCATCTTTGCTGTGAAACTTTGGCACAAAATATGACGCCATTCACTTGATTGAGCACCAAGATCCCAGAGGACATGAATATAACGATGTTGAGATAAGCTTGTCGTAAAGTGAGCTACGAAGGAGGTAGATGAACAGAATGCCATTAAACTCCGTGAGTGAAGAACGAGTAAACATCTCCGTTTCAGTGCCCTGTGTTCTCGCCCGTATCCCGAATAGATTGAGTGAGAGTTAACGACAGCGAAAAGCTTGAGGATTCCCAAGCTATGCCAATCATAACACGCTGGAATATATATTTGGCTTTCGATCTCTATATCCGCATCCACGGTTCGAGTGGGCCGGGCGACCGGATCCGCCAATGGGAAAAGATCGTACGCTTCGAATTCGCCGTGTCGCCTGTCCCTTAGCAGGTACCTTTCCAAAAGAATTACAGTAGGAGCCTGAGACAGACAGAGAGTGTTCGTGGTCGAAAGGTTGCATGGCAGCAAACTTGAGGGGATGATCGATGCACGCTTTGGCGTTAAATAGACTAGATAGCTTTACACGTACACTGTACATCAAACGTGCGCGTCATGATGGTAGCCAGCAAAGAAGCGAAGCGAAGGAGTCCCGCCGAAGCGCCGTGCGAAGCCGACGTTTGAGCGATGGAACTTATCATTGCGAGGGACGTGATCGAGGTCATTCCCCCTACATATAATTAACCTTCTGCGTCCTTGTAAAGCTTGGACTACATTGGTGAGTGGGAGAGAGTCGATAGAAACGGTCGGCAGCTCGGCGCGGTTTTGCGCCAGTGAAGGAGGATATGTGGAACCTGAGAATTCAATAGCTGGGGTAAAACGAAGACTTTTGGAGCACCCGAAGTGGGAAGAGAAAAAGAAGCGCTTCGAAACCCCAGGAAGCCGAGTATACAGTAGCCTGAGCAGACATTCTGTGGTGATGCGAAAAGCGCCGCTGGTACCCCCGCGTCGGAAAACATGAAGACAAGCTTTTGTGGAAGTAATGTTGCTAGGACGATGTCGTGGACCGGTAGTCGATCCGGTCCATAGAATAGCTGGCCTAGGATGTAGAAAATCTGAGGGTGTGGCGAGTCTTGGTCCAGGTGACGACACCTGAATTTCCTTGTTATCAGCGCAAGTAATCACTGGTGCGTATCCACAGTTGGTCTTAGATTCTTCTGATAGTTAAATGTTGACCACCCGGAATCAGCGTGCCGTGCACGCCAGTGTTCGGTCTTGAGGGGGTGCTGGTAGATATGAGGACCATTCATTTATCCCATGGACACGACTTACAGCTTTTGCACAATGTTGCATTGTTCAAAGTTCGCGCAGAGTAGATGCGGCAAACACTTTTCGTGATGCACTGGTCGCTGTACGGAATTTCGAAAGGGCGAGGCGTGTGACACTTGCGTGACCGTCACGTCGCAGGTGGCCGGGCGCTTATGTATATTGGTGTCCCTCAAACCACAACTTCGTACTGCCGCTACCATGACCAGTTCTCCTCCCACAACACCTGTTAATTCGGACACTAACGCCGATTGGCGAAACTGGTGGCAATCGAACACTGACGATGTCGCCACTGTGTTAGAGTGCACTACCTCGTTCATGAATGACGACAGCCAGAGAGAATGCCTTGACATCGCTCGTTCCGCGAGGTTATACGAAGTAAGCATTCACTGATTTGAGAAGGCCGTTTTTAACATTCCAATGGACCGCAAGAGGCTTGTTGTCTTCATCTTCGTGCACCTCTCCTTCTACGGTGCACCGCTGAAGTTCGGTGACCTGACGATGTGATCGCGTCGTGCTGACTCCACCTTTTTAGCTTCCCTGACGAACTCCGCAATGCTCAAGCAACTTGGAATTCATGGAAAGAATACCAGTTATTCACACACCATCACATTATTCGGGATACCATCATCCAATGTTCTCCAGCCTCCTCTTCAGACACTCTCAAGCCACTGGCAGGAATCGACCCTCAACACATGATTGAACTCGACATGAATGATATTCAGACCAAAGTGTTGAGCTCTTTGAGTAATCAAGATGATAAGAAGGCTTTCTTCAACAATTGCCTCAGTGACCCAATACCGATGCTCAATCTTCTTCAAGAGGTGCGCTTCAACACCCGTTGTTATCAATAGTCTATTCATAGGGCCCACGTAGCTTTTGGATCGAAACCAACCCTCGTGCGAGAACAACATATTGTTGGCTCGCGCCATCGCTCGGCTGTCGAAACGTTCAGGTTGTTACCCTGATTGTCTCATTTTGTCAAATGTTCGACGAACTAGAGAGCATCCCGTCGCAGGCGGCGGATTCGCAGACGTTTGGCAGGGTATCTCTGATGGACGCCCTGTTGCCTTGAAGGCATTGAGAATCTACGCCAAACCCTCCAGGGAGATTGCCCTCAAGGTACGTTGTTAGATGCATGGTGTGATCCTATGTATAACATCCATTGCGTAGGAGTTCTGCCACGAAGCCACCATATGGCGACAACTAGTGCATCCCAATATTCTTCCCTTCTACGGTGTGTTCAAGGGTGATGACGCCTTCGACCGTCTATGTCTCGTTTCACCTTGGATGGATGCGGGTAATGTCTCGACCTATCTGGCTATGCACACTAGTGCCGATAGAATATCTCTGGTGACTTAAACATCCATTTCGAACCAATCTCTTGCTTACATCAACCAACAGTTGGCTGATGTCGCAAATGGACTAGATTACCTTCATCTTTTTGTGACTCCAATTGTGCACGGAGATTTGAAAGGGGTGAGTAGACTGCAACCTTGTTTGTTTTGTGTGTGTTCAGTCAATTTTAGGCAAACATCTTTGTGACGAATAACTTAACGGCGTGCCTCGGTGATTTTGGTCTTTCACATTTCAAGGATTCGGTGGACAGCACCCTGGGGAGTACAACGGGCCATACAACGGGCACATTAAGATGGCAAGCTCCTGAACTGTTTCAGAGAGGCGATGATGGTCATGCCCGACGCCCTAGCCGAGAAACTGACAGTTATTCATTTGGATGTGTATGTCTTGAGGTAAACCATCTATCCTATGTCGCTTTTTGCTATGATATAATGTTGGACATAGCTTATAACAGATCGTCCCCCCTTTAGCGAGATTCGAACAGATTTTGCAGTCCTAGCTGCTATTATGAACGGCGAGACTCCGAGGCGACCATCGGTAGATCTAGCCCATCGTGGGTTAGATGACTCACTATGGGCTGTGATTGAGAAATGCTGGCACCGGGATCCAAATCTTCGACCGACTTCTAAACACCTTGTTCAATACTTCAACCTGCGTCGCGGTCTCATTGGGCCTGATCAAGTATTCATGATGCCCGACGGCGTGGAACGGGAGATAAACCCAGCAAGCAGTCTCCGCGAAGGCACCGTCAGTGAGAAAGTCTTGCAACCACTGGCTGCCACATCCCCCACTGCCAGCACAACCACCTACGCAAACGGACTTTTTCCGAACTATCAGCCACGGGCGCACCGCCAATCCGCACGCTTGCTAATCCGCACGCTCGCTACGACGGCCGCGGAAGCGCAGGCTGCCGCTGCTGCTGCCAACAATACGTCTACAACCATTGCCGGCCCAGCACCGAAAAAACGCAAAAAGGATGCGCCATCGGATTATGCTCCACCTCTCAAGAGGTCCCTTACGGGAAATAAACACGACAATGCTATTGGGGCCAAAACTTCGCGGCAGAGAGGCGGTGCCGCCACAATAGAAAACGTAAGCTAGCCCCAACATCGCATGTCTAATGACGGACTACTCAATGTCGTTTGTCCTTTAAATCTGCAGGTGCACGACGACAACGATGGCCGCTATATTATCACCCCACATGATATGATCTTTCGACGCTGTAAGCCTATTGCCATTAGGTTCCGCAGAATCACACTGACATGTGTCTGACTAATCGGTTTACGTGCAGATCGATCTATTCGTTTACTGCGACAGTGCCCGTTTGACGACACCGTAGAGGCTGTAGATACTGTCAACCACACTCTCGTTGCTATCAAGATCATCCGTGCCGTTCCCAAATACAGAGTCATGTGCAAGAAGGAAATTCTGGTCCTCCAGAAGCTCAAAGAGCACGACCAGGACAATAAGAAGTTCGTCATGTCGTTGTTCTGTCCACCAATCATCCTGATAGTATTTACTCCCATAGCAAATGCACTCATCTATTGAGTTGGTTTGAGCATCTCAATCACATATGTCTCGTCACTGAACTGCTCGGTATGAGCACGTGCGAATTTCTGAGGGTCAATCACTTTCAGCCATTTCCACGCAAACATATACAAGATTTTGCACGACATTTGTTTGGGAGCATAGCATGTAAGCCATCCCACCACAGCCACATTATTTCTTGACGTTCTCACAACCACGCGAAGTCTTGCACGACCTGCATCTCATTCATACAGATCTCAAGCCGGAATGCATCCTACTTGTCCGGGACGCATTCCGGACAGTGGACCTCGCCGTCTCAAAGAAAGTACGTTACCCTCTCCGTTCCATGCGCTATATTGTGTCCACTCATTACTCCGCACGTAGAGGCATCCTCCACCACACCAGAAGCGCATACTTGATGACACAGACATCCGACTAACCGACTTCGGAAGCGCCACGTTTGAGTCAGAGCACCATTCAACCATCATTTCGACGCGACACTACCGAGCTCCGGAGATCATTCTAGGTAATTCCTCGTTCGACATTCGTTTGCTCACCAAAATATTGCTAACCTTCGACAGGTCTGGGATGGTCATACCCATGCGACGTCTTTTCACTTGGCTGCATCCTCGTCGAATTCTACATCGGCGCCGCCCTTTTCCAAACGCATGACAGCTTGGAACATCTAGCCATGATGGAGATGGTCATCGGACATATGCCCGAAATTTTTGCACGATCGGCGGCCTGTAACAAACCCGAGTACTTCCGTGAAGACGGGCAGCTTGATTGGCCGAAATTGGATACAGGCAGGCAGAGTAAGAAGGATGTGCAGGGTATGAAGAGTCTAAAGGAGTTGATACCACCGAAGGATGCTGTGAATCAGCAATTTTTGGATCTATTGAAGCAATTGTTGGGGTACGATCCGGCGCAAAGGATATCGGTGCGAGATGCGTTGCAACATCCGTATTTTATGTTGGATATACCCATGGAGGATCTTTGAGTGGAGAGGAGTGGAGAGGGAAGCAAACATCGCCTGGTGTTATTTGAGCTGCTACGACCGCCGCTACACTGGGTCCGACGCCCCCATGGTCGGTGGGCGGTGCTGTGGAGGCGAAGCGATGGACACTACCATATATATTGGAAGAGGTCCGGTCTGGCTATAATATTGTTCTGCGTCAATGGTTGGTGACACTCTGGAATAGAAGATTACCATCACACCGGATAAGTGGATCCGATGCCTGCCAATTCGCTCACGGGCGGCAGCAATGTTGACCCACTTGTACTCACTTGACTCCCAACCAACGCATCAGTCTATCTACCCCCATCAATATCATCTGCTGCAGTTCACGCCTTTTAGTTGACACTACGGTCGTCGTCGCCAACATCTTTATATGCATCCTCACCTCTGTCATCGGAGTACAAACCACCACCAAACTCACGTCCTGCATTATTTTCAACCTCTTTGCACAGTTTCATAAACACAACCCATATGTTTCATTATCAATTCCCATACAATTTGTCCGTGTGGTTTCAAGTGAATTTATGACTGTTATTACACTTACATCGTCATTATGCTGCTGTCTTACAAACGCTGAGTCCTTCTGTGATATCTGCCTCCTAGCGTTGTGTGGTTGCCTACCAGAGTCATCAATTTTAATGGCGAAAAAAATATATCAAATTCGAGTCTCCATGAGATTCGGGACGTGTCGATGCAGTGCGATTCACGGAGAATCGTGCCATGCGTCCTGAAGCAATCCTATGAGGTGTCTGACTCAGATTCGAAGGAGATTTCAGGCTGATCAGGGAAGTATGTCTGAATGAAAGGTAATTCTTTAGAGCCGCGCAACTGGACGATATGATTCGCACTGCAATACGAAGTTAAAATTGTCTGACAACTGTGAACGAAAATATCCAACCTGGTCTCGTCACCAACGTAGTCGCAATGGCGTTCGTCGTCCAACAGCCGGACATCGTACAACCGGAGTGTTTTCTGCGCGGGCTCGACAGTCAGGACGTTGCGTGATCCAACCGCAATGCGTTGGTCAGAGGCTATTAATTTGAAGTCCTTGGTAATCGGTTCGGCATTCCTGCCTTCGCCTTTATTCTTGATATTCTTCAAGGGTACAGGATCCCCGTTAATTCGTATTTCAAACGTCCCCGATGGGACATATCGCAACCTTAACACCAAACCGTCTTTCTTCAGCCAGTAAAACACAACTCTGCAACTAGAGCCCGGTCGCATAAAGGCAAACTGGCCATCAATCGGCAAGTGAGCCTTTTCGAAGGAGATGGATGTCCTACTTCGTAATGACGACATGTTCTCCTGTACAGCCGCCTGGATTTCCTGGTGCATTAATTCAGGAGGCCGAGTTTCGATTGGAGATAGAAGTGAAATCGCAGGAAAGGAAAATGAGATAATGTGACGGTTTTCTTGCACGGCTTTTGCGAAGGCAGCCACTCCCCGACTTCCCATCACGTACGTTTGCAAAACAATCGAAGTCAATGACTCTATTTTCGATTTGGTCAGAATCTCGGTGAATTTCTCCGCAGTCTCGTCGTCCATTGGATCGGAAACGGATGACCCTAAGAATGCAAGGAGGACAACGGACTTGTTCCTTTTCAACGCTTTGATGACCGCGTCCGCACCTTCATTCATGATCATCTGCTTGCTTATCATGAGATATTTGGATTGGGAAAGCGCCAGCTTGGCTATCGTTTCGGAATTCGAGAAGTTATCCCAGTCTCCCTTAACTTTCCATTCTTTTTCAACTTTGAGCCTATGCATGATTTCGCTGACCTCGTCGTCCAATCTTCGATCCATCCTGTGCCTTCTGGCCATCGAGCGGATTGTCATCTGTTCGGAAGCCTCAGTGTTGCCATTCTGGTCGACCGCCTTGCCAGCCTGCCGATGCCTCATAACGAGCTCCGTCAACTTTTCTCGAGAAGAGCGGTTTGAAAATTCCCCAGTCTCCTTCCCACCCCGCGATTTCTCTTCAATCGCTTGACCCCATTCGTCGTTAATCTTGTCATGAACGTCATCCCACACTTTCCCATAGGTTTCCTCGTTACCGTCATTCACCGACGAAAGCATTCTCTCCCTCTCGCTCTTCAATCTGAAATGCATGCAGTCTCTTTCTCTTTCAAGGCGACTCCTCGAGTGCATTTCGCGTTCTTTGTCCAAGCGTTTTCTCAGATCCGTCTGGTCTTCCTTGTACTCTGCGCACGGACCTGTGCTTCTGTGCTCCAATACCTTGCTCGTCATGTTCTCGTGCTCCTCCCAAAGTAGATGCTCGAGTCTTTTCGACTCTTCAAAGAGCAGCATTTCCATCTCGGCCCACTCGTTGATTAGCTGGAGATTGACGTCTTCTCCTTCATGCTCTTGGATGTGCGACGGGTCATCTGATTGTTTCACATTCTCCAAATGTTTCAACTCCTCCAATTCTTCTCTTGCATCTGCCCTCACTTGCGACATGTAGAATTCAATCCATTGTCCCCTCTTCGCGCCAAGCGCAACCTTCCGCCATTGTAGCCTTCCGTTTTCCATGTATGACTTGTCGCAACACATCGAGGGTAAGATCTCCGCATTTTCAGAGGCTCTCGGAGTCTGGGGTGAATCGTCATGCAAGACATGTTTAATCTCAAGGTCAGGATCATCAACCTCCAATGTCCATGACGTTTTGTATTTTTGGCGTTCTTGCATCCGGTTGGCATCCCTGTCACGGAATCCTTCGATAATCGCGCGATAATGTTTGGTGAGATCCTCGTTGAACTTGAAGTTCTTCGTGAATCGATTGGTCTCTCTAGTCGTCTTGCCACCTATCCTGGCTATCATGTCTCCATTTGAGTTTGCCGTCACCGAAGTAAAGTAAAATTTCAGCTGTTCGTCACTGTCGGCGCTTACACATATACGTGAATTTCGGTCCTTGAAGTCCGAGATAACGAGATACAGCACTCTTTTCATAGTTTCTGGATCCCGCCGTGTGAGATTGTAGAACAAGCACACGTTGTTGTCGTTGAAGCGTTTCAACACCCCGGTGTACGATGTGACTTCCTCCAGGAAAATTCGTTCTTCGACTACGGGGATTTCTGTTTCGGCTTCTTGTTCCAAGTCCGTCGAATACCTGTTGCAGGTGGCGAGAGGAGGATGACGGACGAGCTCGATACGGAGCGTAATTCCAGGATGCTCATCCCACCCCGGATTCCAACCCCACATAACCGTCCGTAGCACAGACAACGCGACCTCCAAAACTAGCCAGATCAATGGACCTAGCGCTCCTTGTGCGCTTTGGACGACGCTGAATGACCCCACGTATCCCATCGTTGAAAGCAATATGCCTACGACGGTGAGCGTTTGGCTGAATAGTATTGCCCCTGGTACTGGTCGGTCGATCATGCCTTCGCTGAGGAAGTGGCCTTCCTTGACCTTTTTGTATTCCTCTCTCAGCTTTAATAGAGCCTCCGCGTACTCGTCTTGGTGTTTATGAGAATCCTTCCCTCTTCCGCCGTTGTCCAGTTTTTTCCCGGTCTTCGGATGCGACACTATCACTGTATCTCCCTTTTCCATGTCGTGATGGCTGCTGTAGCTGCTGTTTCGTTTGTGTAGCTTTGCCCGGCGTTCCGCCTTCATACCCGTCGTATGGAGGAACCGTTCAAGGCTCCGGAGACACACCTCGGATGGCTGAACCGCACTCCATTTCAAATCGGGGATTTCACTCGTCGGAGATTTGCGCTGCAAGTCCAAGACGAACTTGTCGAGCGTCATGAACGCCAGTCGTTTCTTGATGATAAGCATCATTCGCTGCTGCGTGATGAATTGTACCGCAACCGCGACCAGAACGGTACCAACGACTCTGGTTATTGGTAAGAACCATGTTGACCACAGTGAAAGATTGCTGTGACCGTGGATGAGTAAGAAGATGTATGGGGTGAGTCCGAAAACTGAAATGACGGCAGTTATGCAAAACATATCGATGTTCCACCGCCGACAGTCGGATGTCACCGTCAACCTCTCCGTATCTTCAATCCGCAGATCATCAAGCATTGCCTGGAGACGCAATTCCGCCAAATAACAATCCTTGTCTTCTCCAAACATGATTAACTGCGATGCCGCGCCGCACGGTCGAAATCCGGCATCCTTCAATTTCTTCGCCCCAACGAAGTCCCAGTGCTTGCTGTTGATGCTGGCTATGAGAACCTTGAAGCCCATTAACGCAACTCCGAGGCTTCCGAAAATGGATATCGGAGTGGCTGCGACACATAGGTAGCCGTCTTTTAGCGCCGAGCCAATTTGATCCTCGCATTGCTCTGTTCCGAGGAGTGGGAGAAGAGCTGCGACGTCTTGTATCCCTCCGGTTAGGGTGGCGCCAATGGCAACTTCTCCGCCGCCGTTGTTGCTGGTGCTAGTGGTGTTGGATGCCGTCGACATCGCGACTGCGCACAGACAGGTCATCAAATGTTACCGCCTTTGCATCACGCAGGACTCACGGTGGGTTTACACGTCTTTCAGGTTGAAAGCGTCAAATAGATTCGTGGTGTGAGGGTGAGTTGATGAACCATTGGTGATGGACGGGAGACGGAGGAGAGGGGACCGGTCCAAGAGAGGTGATTGTTCACCTCGCTAATAAAGCATGCCTGAATTCATCCATGTTACGTCGGAGCGACCATTGCGTGTCCACTGGGCGCTTGGTTGTTTGAATTGCTCCATGTAAAGAAGACATGCCGGTGTTTTTTGTCCTGTGCTTTGTTATTGTAGGCGTTTGTGGGTGCACCATCAGGGAATGTGATCATCTGCGTTCGTTTGACTGTAGAGAACACAATAGAGAGAGGTAGATGGTAAAGAGACCTGAAAACTTGTTTGAGACGACGAGGTACGCTTCAGTAACCGACAGGCTAGTACTATGGTCGAACGGCCAGGGGATTCCGACGTCAGCACGCGTCAAAGGAAAGGCGACGAAATGAAATGAAAAGTGGCTGTTCATTTCGGATGTACAACAATGGGTGATCCGATGATGATCATCAGAACCCTTAGATCGAGAATGTGAGAATCAGAAAAATCATCCAGCCCAGACCGACCGCGAATAGTTAGGCATTGTTCATGATATGGTTGCTGGCGTCAGAAAGAAGTTGCTGAACATGTACTGAGAAGAGGAAGGAAGTGCTTCTGCGTCCCAGGAGGCTGATTTTAGAACTGAGTTGAGTTGCCGTTTGTGGATGAAAGAGCGCTAGCGCCGAGGGTCATTCATTGTCTGAGAGCGAACGCTTACACGTCAGCGTGTAAGAAGACTTGGTCTGCTCATGAGAGCCTCAGGCCGTTGCTGCGAGTCTGTGGTCCGCTTGGAATGTAATTCAACAAGGTTTCAAGAAAACCATGCATCTTATTGTGTGGCCAAATTGCAAAAAAGTTTGATTGACGCGCGGGATGACGTCCGAAGTGAGTTCACTGTTCAGTTGATCATCAAGACACCGCCATAGATAATACGGTAACGTTGGAAGTGGACAGATGACTATGGAAATGCGGCATTAGCACCTCGGGTCCTCGACGCAGGTCGGCGTTCGCCAAAATATACGCGGAGCTTTAAACTTCAGTGGCGGACATCAAACTCTGCCAAAGGAAGCCGAACGGGCCGTCCTTGCCTTCCTGGTGACGCACTCCGTTCGATCAATCCTGTACGTTCTGATTAGCCCTGAATTTTCGGTGATTATGTCCAATTTGAACGCAATGCGCGAATAGATTGTTACTTGCATTAAATTAACACCGCTGCTGTATTATATTCCACCGTTAGATGAGGGATGTTACTGTAAATGTCGGTGCCCTCCAAGGTGCCCTCCAACGACAAGGAGACTCAGAAATGCGGAGCAGCATGACATTTCGACATTTTTCTCATAAATGGCTTGCCCGCCGCTCATAGCATTCACGGAATTCAGCAAACCCAATTGCAAACTAGCGGTCCAGTGGTGGAAAATATGTTAATCTGGAATCACTTGTAATTCGCAACAAAGGGCGTGTTAGAAAAAAACCTGCCCAACTCACGACATTGGATCACGTCCGTCACCACTGGCGCAGCTGCATACCAAAACCGCAGGTGACACACGGAGCAATTTTTAGACGTGAATCACACCTATGTACCATTCTGCGCATTATAATCGTGGAATCGGAGAATGTGCAAGCTGCAGAGCTGAACAAAATGGTAAAGTAATAGTGCATTTAGTCATATTTTTTAAATTCCGCTTGGCACTTGCTTTTGCGCGCTGCCTCTCCATGGTTCATGATTTGGTTGTGAGCGGTAAAAGAAGGAAGGAAGACCCGTCCCAGGAAGCTGACTTTAGAACTCAGTTGGGTTACCATTTACCGTTTGGGGATGAAAGAGCGCCGAAAGGTATTGCATGAGAGCAAACACGTCAGCGCAAAATCGAAGGAAGATGT
>ML170231.1:41819-107246 GCA_004355085.1 Rickenella mellea | reverse complement strand
CCCACCACGGCGCACTCGCAGGTCCGGGATACGACCCTGCGTATTTGCAGGATCAGTTTATGGAGCAGTCACCGTCTGAGGTATGTGTTGTTCGTTCGTTGAGTATGAGTTTGGACTAGCAAAGATACAACCACCATCAAAAAAGCGCGTCGCGTCGCGCCGTGGTCCTTAATATCATCCATACTGCATATCAGATGCTTACCGTTCCTCCTGCAGCTACAGCTCATCGGCGACGGGGCCGACTTGCACCCACACCACACACCCGACGCTCTGCAACGGTACGCACAGGGACCACAGGGCGACCCGTTCGCGCAGCCTCCACCGCCGCCGTTCTTCCCGCCCACAGAGGAGCAGACCACCAACACCAAACCCCCGCCACCTAAACCGCAGAAGCGCAAACGGCGGCCGCGGCGCGAGGAGGAGTGTGGGTTCTGTGGTGGTAACGACTCGAAGAACCGCGAAGGCGAATCCGAGCAGATGGTCTCGTGTGCTGAGTGTTCGCGGAGTGGTCAGTCCAGTTTCGCTTCATTTCGTTACTCCCTGCATTAAATACTATTGGTCTGCAGGACACCCGACGTGCATGGAGCATCCGGAGTCTATAGGCGATGTTCTTCGCTCGTACGCGTGGAAATGCATCGAGTGCAAAATTTGCGAGATCTGCGAGGAGAAGGGTGATGATGTACGTACCACCCCATCCACTCTCCCAAACACACACCGTTAATCTTATACCCATCCATAGGAGCGGATATTAATGTGTGACAGCTGCGACCGAGGTAAGCCTTAGCAACACTCTTCTCACCACCCAACTGTCGTTGCTTCGCGGGCTGACACGTTCTCTCAGGCTGGCACATGGACTGTCTGAACCCCCCACTCGAGCAGGCTCCCGAAGGCAAGTGGTTCTGCCCGCCATGCCTTGCGGACATGCCGTTCCCGCCTGTAGACGCCGAGCAAGATGGCGAAGAGAATGAGCATGACGTAGATGGCCAGATGGACGTGGAAATCGACCCCGCGCTGAGGAGCGAGATGGAGATCGACCCCGCGTTGCGCGCGTCGAGCGTCGCGTCGTCGTCGCGGTCCCAGCTGAACTCGAGATCGGCGAATGCGAATGCGCGGAGGAAGGGCAAGAGCGCGAAGGGAAAGGGCAAAGCGCGCGCACCCACACCCTCGTCGTCTTCGTCCTCGTCGGAGGACGATTCTGATGAGGAGGAAGAGGAAGATGTTGAACTGGATTTGGTGGAGATTGGACGAAGAAGGCCGCGGACGACGTACAAGGGCAAAGGCAAAGCACCGCAGCGCATCAAGGTCCGACACCGCGCACGCAGCCGCTCGCCGTCCTACGACATCCCCGCACCTTCCCCTCCCCTCCGTCCACAAAAGCGCTCTCGTCCGTCTGGCGTTGCGCATTCCCCCGTCCGCGGACGCGCACATGGGCATGGGCAGCAGCCCCGTATGGTCGTAAAGTTGCGTCTGCCTGGTAAAGGGAGGGGCCGTGGAGGGCGGGACGATGATGACGACGATGAGCGGAAGGGGCTGTTCGATGATGTGTTGAGCGTTCAAGAGCGGGATACGAGCAAGACTGGTGTGTTGTCGAGCGATAAGGAGCGGTTTGAGCGTGCAAGGGGGTCTGCTGAGGTATGTCGCTCCGTATTGTCTATCGATGTTTCTTTCAATGTGCTGATTTTTTTGGGTGGTGTGAATAGGAGAAGGTTATACCCAAACCGCGTCTCCCAGACACGACCGACTTGTCTGCCATCTTCGCGACACCAGGCCCGTCCTCGCGCCCGCTCCGCTCAACAATCCACCAACTCCAACTCCAACAATCCATCAGCACACCGCGCACCGCCTCACCAGCACCCTCCACACCCGGAGGTCCCTCCTCCTCCTCCACGTCCTACTTCCGTGGGCCCCACACCACCACCACCACCACCCCGAACCACAAAGGAAAAGGAAAAGACAAAGCCCCCGCACCCCTGCGCATCCGCACCGTCCGTTTCGGCGCGTTCGACATCCAGACGTGGTACGACGCGCCGTTCCCGGAGGAGTTCAGCAATATACCGGAGGGCAGGCTGTGGATGTGTGAGTTCTGCTTGAAGTATATGAAGAGCGGGTTTGGCGCGCAGAGGCATCGGATGAAGTGTAAGGCCCGCCACCCGCCTGGGGATGAGATTTATCGCGATGGCGGGGTGTCGATATTTGAGGTTGATGGGAGGAAGAATAAGGTTCGTCTATACCTTTTTATTTTATTTTATTGTTGCTCTTGTCCGTGGGCTGACAATAATGGTGCAGATATACTGTCAGAATCTATGCCTCCTATCCAAGATGTTCCTCGATCACAAGTCGCTCTTCTACGACGTTGAGCCGTTCCTGTTCTACGTCATGACGGAGGTGGACGACATCGGCGCGCGCTTCATCGGGTACTTCAGCAAGGAGAAGCGCAGCCCGAAGGACTTCAATGTTAGCTGTATCATGACGCTGCCGGTGAGGCAGCGCAAGGGGTGGGGGAATTTGTTGATTGATTTCAGTGAGTTATCCATTCCAATTTTTCCCCTTCGTTTTGTATGTTTGTTGTGAGGACGGAGTTGATGATGATGTGCACGCACTAGGTTACTTGCTTTCGAAGAAGGAGGGGCGGACGGGGACGCCTGAAAGGCCGCTTTCGGGGTTGGGTGCGATGGGGTACAAAACGTATTGGACGCTCGCTATCATGCGATACCTTCAAACGGCTCCTCCGACCCCTCGTCTTGAAGGTGCGTCCCTCCCATCTATCAACGGCTACGTGGTGCTTATGTGTGTATTGTATGTAGATATACGCGCGGCGACGTCCATGACGCTCGAAGACATCTACGTTACGTTGTCCCAACTGGACATGATCCACCTCAAGGCTACACCACCACCTCCACCTATCCGGCCGTCGCCAGGCCAATCCATCAAGATCACGCGCAGCCGCAGAAACGGGATCGCGCGACGACACCTTCAGCGCACGCAAACGGGCGACAGCGATGCGGGTGGTGGGGGGAGTACGAGTAATGGCGGCGGCGCTGGTGGAGGTGGTAGTGGTGGGAATGGAGAATCAGGAGCGGGAGGGGCGCAGACGCCCGTGCGCATCCCGGAGGAGTACGAGGTGCGGTGGGAGGTCGAGCGCGTGGAGAGGTATCTGTGTGAGTGGGAGCAGAAGGGACATGTGAAGCTGAAGCCGGAGAAGTTGAAGTGGACGCCGTTCTTGATCGCGCGGATTCCCGGTGGTGTGGAGGTCACGGCGCCGCCGCCTCCGCAACCACTGCCACCACCACAACCATTACAACCTGAACCTGAAGCACAAACGCCGCTACCGTCGACACCACCACCGCCGACGGCGACAGAGTCGAATTTGTCGTCGGGTGAGCAAGTGGAAGCGGAGACGAGTGCGATGGTGGTGGATGGGAGTGAGACGACGGGGGATGTGGATGCACCGGGGAGTGTCTTTGATGAAGTGCGAATTGCCGTTGAGGACGAGCCACGGGAGGAGGAAGCGCGTGTCGCAACTCCACCACCACGGCCAACCTTGAACGGACTGGAACAGTTGGCAGAGCTCGCGTTGGCATATGGACCTGCGCCTCCGTTCCTCCGCGAGAACGCCGACGTTCAACTGTCCTTGGACACATCTGACGCTACGCTCCGCGCATTGGACCACCAAATGCACGGCGGACACGGACTAACGACGTCGCCGCTAACCTCTGCGCCAATCACATCCGCCAGAAGCCTGCGCAGCACCTCTCGCGCACTCTCCTTCCCATCCCGCGCCACCTCGCACGAACTTCCCTCCGCAGAACGTCGTCTCCGCTCACACTCCTCTTCCCAACCCCCCAGTTCCACTCCGGAGTTAGATTTAGATTCAACTCCAGCGATTCCCCCTCACCCTCAGGCGAAGGCCGTGCCGCCGCCGCGCAAGCGGCGTAGGGTCGACTCGGATGAGGCGGAGCCCCCGTGTCCGTCACCACCACCTGCTACTCCGACGCTGACGCGTTCGATGCGTAATGCGATGATGATGAGGGAGGAGGCGGAGAAGCCGGCCGGGAGGGTGTTGAGGCGCCAGTCTGCGAGATTGGCGAATGGGGATTCGTGTGATGTCCCGATACCGATGCCGCTTGTTTCGGGACACAGGACGAGTTCAAGGTTGAATGGCGTTGCTCCGGATTCACCGTCTCCCGTCAAGAGTCTTTCTACTGGAGGTCGCGGGCGTGGAAATGAAAACGGTCAAGAACACGCTGGAACGTCTGTTGAACGAGATATGGATGCCGCTGATGAGCTCGACGTCGGGAGTGAAGCTCACATCGTGACGGCGGACGTCTTTCCCAATATCAATAGGCATAGTGCACCAAGCGATGACACAGTTTGTCCGACACCAGACTCTCTCGTTCCTCATCAAAACGGTCACTTGCCATCGAAGACGGGGTCACCACAGATATTGGATGATAAGGTTACTGCTGTCAAAAATCTTGATGTTAATAACTTGGGTGCGATTCTTGGAGATGAGGATCTTGATGCGGATGCGGAAGGGGAGGATGATTTGGATGCAGAAGGGGAACCGGATGTTGAGTATGAAGGCTTGTAATGTTGCTGCTACGTTATCATATCCTTTTCTTTCTTGTCCTATGTAAACCCAACAAGCGTCGCTCGACCGTCAGATAGAGCCGATAGCAGAGCGGGTAGGTTGTCTACTCTGAATGTTGGTGCTCTGAACCCCCTCCACTTGATGTGTTGATGACACCGATATTTTGTTGCAGTGTAGTCAATCTCAAGTCGCGCATCGCTGGTACCCACGGTTCACGATACAAAGAGCATTTCAATAATCATGTGCACGTTTTCTCATCCGCGTTGAATCGCCAAACTAATTTTAGTGTATCAACATTCGCCTCTCGATTGACAGGAACACAAATTCTGGTTCCCCGAGTCACTGCCACTCTCTCTAGCTCATGTTCAAGCTCGGCTGTTAATTCTCATCCAGCCTCAGTCATGGTCGGGCTTCGTTTGCATGAAAAAGATTAGGCCTTAGATAGGTCTCTGAAACTGAACTGGCTAGATGCTACGAAAAACTTCAAGATTAAGGTGCCAGACTTGGAATTGCTCGGAGGCCACCAGCCCACCAAGTTTTCAGAGAAAGTGAGAATGAATGAATGTTAAAGTTTAGTATGGCTTTGACGGAATGATCTAGCAGTAAGAATGGCATATGAGCATATGCTCTCATTGTGACAGAGCATCAAGCGAACACACCTTTTTGCTGGCGCCACGAATATCCACCATTAAAGTGAGTTTCCTTTCCTTCGCCAGTTTGCTTTTGCCGAATGATTGCAAGTCCGCACCACCTGAGGGTGACAATTTACACGAGAGGAAGCGGACCAAGAGTAATGGGTGCTTTGCATTGTCCCATCGAGAACGAATCATGTCGATGACTTTGCGTTCCGAGAAAGTAGACGCAACAAACCTCAATTGGTCTAAGACTGGGCAGAGGATGTCTGCCCCCGTCGAGTGAGGGGAATACGTGAGGGCGATTATGAATTTATCCGTGGTGGGCATGTCTTCCAATGACAGAACTTTGAGATCTGGTAAATGAAGGATGCAACCAATGAGGTCGTCTTCCCACTTGGTTTGCCTGTCCCTTTGCCCATAAAGTGACAGAGAGGTCAATGAGGCATGCGACCTGCCAATCAGGGAGTGTATGCTGACGAGCGACCTCCTACCCCATCCCTCAGAAGAGAGATCGATTGAGAGTGTTCGCAAAGCAGGGAGAGTTAACCTCTGAAAAAGAGGGGGACCGATATCTATGGGATTTCCGGGACCAATCGTGTACGTGCTCCCTGGGCCTACAGACAATGTTTGCAGGGATGGCATGAAAGCCTGATGAGGCGTTGGCTGAATGTCCCATTCAATGTCAATGTCGACTAGTTCAAGTTGGGGGCAGTCGGAGAACAGCTGAAGGATGCCGCTGGGCGTCATAAACGACTCCGACCAGTCCGACGAATCCCTTCCATCGTCTTTCAAAATAAATTGTCGCAGGCTTTGTTTGGCGGATAAACCAGTCAATTGGCATTCATTTGTGACATTGAGGTATTGCAGATGGGGAACAGCAGTAATGTCCAGAGCGTAAATATGGGAGAAGCGGCCACCCGGTGATGTTTCGCGTATTTTCAGGGCTTCTAACATCGGAACACCAAATTTCAGCGGAACCAAAAATTGCTTCAAGATCGCCGACGTGCTACCGATACTGGCCGCTCTCCATCGACTGGATTCGGCAATAAGTAATTTGATGAGTGTCTGGTCCAGGGTATCCCGTTCGCGACTGTTCTGTCTGTACTTTCGACTCCGAGTCCATTGAAAATATAGCGGCAACGAATCCGACCTCCTCAGCAGTTCTTTGATCCAAACCACAAACGAAGAACTGAATTCCTCTGGAATGCTCAAACATGCCCATAGACGAGGAGTGGACAGCGCAACGTCTCTCCATGAGCGGCAGATGTGACTGTATACCACAGGAGCTTTGCATGTGGATGGACGAGGAAATGTGACATGGCCGGGATATTTGGGCTTGGGAAGACAGAAAAGGAATATCATTTGGAGAACATCGGCGGGGGTACGTTGCAGTGCTGATGCCACCACGTTGACAGCATTCTCCGCCATGTTGGACTGCTTTTTTTCAGTTGCACGTCTTCACACCAACAGATTGAGGCCCTAATTGCCGTTCGCAAAGATTGATGGTTGAACCTATTCACCGGTTTAAAAAAAATTAGCCACCAGTGGACGCTGTGGTCACAAATACATTTGCGCACGCAATGGAGTGTTGAAGAGAAGTTAGCCGATGTCATATCATAACCGTATAAGGTGGTGCCACGTTACTGTACTGTACTGGCCCGGCGCCTACCCCACCGTTCAACAAAACCGCTCGAACCTGTCCACCCTCTGGGTCATACAAATCCTCTGAGTTAACGGCGGCTGGAATTCGAAACAAAATCAATGAAACCCTACTCACGTTATGCCCAATCAAGCGGAGTACCGTAAACGCTGATAGGCTGGTCACGACTCTGCGTCCCAATGACATGGACGAGCTCGTCGGGCACTAAGCGTATCGTTGGTGTTCAATCCCAATATCTTTGACTTGTCGAAGGGCTCGCTTGAAATCCATAACCAGGAAATTTTGGAGGAGAAACCTTCAACAAAACGGACGAGGTCATGCTCGCTCCCTGAAATCGTCGTTTTCAGCAAAGGCAAAAGCCGCATTTTGAGAGTCCTCGGATTCGCAAAACAATTTTCCCCGGAAATGTGACTCTTCTATGTGTCGAACTACCAGTGATATATGCTATAATGAAAGGTTTAAGAGAAAAAATGTTTCTTATACAATCTTAATCACGCACACACGTTGCCCTACTGTCACCTGCCGAACACCGGATAATACGAATGGTGAAGCAGGCATACCTCAACTTTTTGTCAATCACAAGGCCAGTCCCTTTCGACGATGGCTAGTATATTAGACTGCCTCCCCCTTGGAACGACTCGTATCCGTCCGATTCAGAACTTGCATCACAATTACGTTGTAAGCAAGCAAGGTTCATCGATGAAGTATAATGGTCACCTCTGGATACGTGACCACGTGGAAATACGAGCAAGATGAAAATCAGCATCCTAATATCTCCAGTCCATGTCCAGGTAAACCTTTCCGGAAAGAAAGTGTGTCGATTTGAATGGGTGAAATTATGCGATTCGTGGGTTTACAGTGGCATTGATAGTGAGAGCCTAGGAACAATTTCGACTGTGAGGACATGATCAGCTATCGGGAAGTCTGAGGCTCTTACGTAACACGCAAACACGGCACGTTCACTTTGTGAGAACGATCGGTCAAAGGCCTTCTTAAGAATATTTAATCCAATACCCACGGAACTTAAGAATGCTCCGTTATGTTCTGCGCATACGAAAGGATGTTACGTGACCTGAACCTCACAACTGAAGTTGGTCAGCCATTTACCCCCTCAGCTCAGTTCCCCGAATATCCGAGTCCCACATGCAAATGTGCAGTGCTTATTAACGTCGACATACGCGCCGTAGAAACCGTGTGCACCACGCATTTGCAAAGCAGAATCTTCGATGTATTCTCTTCCCGGTTTCCAAAACGCCGCCACGCGAAACGGAGGTTACGCCTTACCAATACGCATACAATCACCAAGTCCTATGATACTCGACTCTCCAACACTGGGCGACGAGTCCCAAGGATACTAGCGATGGATCAACAACCGTTGAATGACCCCTCTTGAGCCGAATCTCGCCAAAAATCTGATTCGATCATCCTAATCTGTCATCAGCACCGCGCGGTTACTGTAACTCTCTCGCAAAGCCAAGCGTCATCGAATCCTAACAACATTGGAAAATCCATCTGTTTATTTTTTAAAGATTTTTGTGGGCGTGCAGTGAGTGTAATGGAAATAATGAGCGTGAAGGGGACATGAGCATGCAAGCTTCTAGAAGTACACGCCGCCAGATCCCCAGGATCCCGTGGGCAGTCAAATCACCAAAAATATCAGTACACCGTCAGTGATAACAAGCGAGTCTTTCCCTCTATCAAAAAGTTTGCCCTCTTTATCATCGTACAACATCTTCTTTCTCCATGATTGTGAGCGTCAGTGACGGTCTTCACGCAAGCTTCGCCAGCGAAATCTGGTTCTTCCCGACGTCCGTCGAGAGATATGCGTTCTTCAAGAATACATCTCCCACCAACCACTCCTGCGCACCGCCGATTTGACCTGAGGAAATGCCAGAGACGCAGTCTCCCGCGAGGTTATTGGGGTCGACTGGTGCGAAGACCATATCGCGTGGGTCGATGGCGAAAGATTGACCGCCGAATGACAACGCGACTTGGGTGGAGGTTGTGCATGGGATGGTGAAACCTCCTTGACCGTCGGATGCGGAGCCTGGGATAGCGGCGTGCACGGCCGCTGCGTCGGCGGCCGGTGCGATGATGAGAGTCTGATATATTTAAAATACGCAGCCGATTAGTGATGGTTGTTCGAGATTGGAGTGGAGATGGGTATACGCACGGTACCAGTGTCAAGGATAGCAGTGCGTCCGGACAACCCGAGGTCCTGTCCTCCGACTGTCACAGCATCCATCGCGCCCTCCCAGAATCCCTGCGTGTTGACGTTATTGAACGTCACCAACGTATTTCCCTGGATCTTCGTCGAATCGATACCACCAAAAGTGACTTCGCCATCATTGTTCCCATCCGCAAGACGACCGAGTTTGAACGACGTGATCGCATCTGAGATCGCGCCTTGCGACGCGAGGCTCTCTACGGGGGTCTGCACCTTTTGCTGGGACAATCCGCTCTGCGCCAAGCCCATGAGACCGTCGAATGGGACATTATCCGAGCTGAAATCCACGCTCTCCTGGTTGGCCGTACCAAATGTGTGCTTGTCTAATGGTAATCCGGCGATGGCTACGTTGTCGGTGATGATTGTTCCGGCAACGTTCCCGCTACCGTACGTCACGGTAAAAGGCGCTTTGGTGTCGACGAAGGTGGATGACGATTGAGGACCGAGGAAGGTGTGGTTCCCGCATCCACCGCCATTTTCTGAGACGCATGTTTCTGAGCCAACCCAGAAATCGGCGGAGCCGGAATCCATGAGGATCTTGAAGTCTCGCGGCGGGGTACCAATCTGGATAGTAGCAAGATAGCCTACGTCATTTTTCCTGTAATTTCCGGTAACAGTAAGTTTACTGTTATGAGACAGGGAGAAAGAACGCACTCGATGTCAAGACCGAGAGAGTTCTGACCAGTTGGTTTTGAAGCTGGGGTAACGGTGTTTGAGTTCTGTGCAGCGACATCCACGGGGTCAATCCCTGCGAGTGGTGAACCTTGAGCTGTTCGAAGAAAATTATAAATTTGTTATGAATGAAATCTAGAGAGTTATTCACCAGCTCCAGCGGCAGCAGTGCCTGTGGCGTTGACACCGTTGGCGTCGGCGCCACCTTGACCGCCAACAACACCGGCGGCAGCTGCACCTGCACCTGCACCCGCAGCACCGGCTAATGCCCCTTTACCCTTTGCACCTTTACCACCCTTGCCACCTTTCTTCACGAAGCTCACCGCGTTCGAATTGGCAGCAGGGTCAAGAGCGCCGGCAATGGCACCACCGAAACCAATTCGGTTGAAACGCTTGAGTTTCTTGCTGCTGTTGAGTGGGCCAACTGCCGATTGTTTGCGGGAGAATGGACCATTGGGTAAGAGGTACATCCGCTTGTTGAGATTCTCGCGAAGCTCGAGGTCGGAGGGCTCTGCGCGTCCTGTCATGCGTGCGACGCGTCGGAGACCACGGTTGACGTGTTGTTGGAGAAGCTATGAGTTCGGTGGCGTAAGAGATTTAATTAAATATTACGATAGGTGGGTGCGTACAATCAATGGATGAATATCATCGCGTGCTCGGTGGAGACGCTTGAGAGGTAGTGTGACCATACCAGGCGTTGGACTGCGCTTCGTCGGAGCGGCATTGACAGTATCAGAGACTGAGAGAGCGACGAGAAGGCTTGCCAGAAGCACGGAGAAAGAGAAGCCCAGCTGCATGATGTTGAAATGTTGAGATGACGAGGAGGGAGTAATACAAAGACGGAGAGTGTGGTAAGACGGAGACGGTGTCCGATAGCCCTACCAGAGGACACTAGAAAAAAATAAGGGAGGAGGGAGGAGGAGGAAGGGGGACGTGTGGGTGATGTAACGTGATGCCAGTTGATGTATGCCACAACCACAACGTGGCATCGCTAGTTTCGATTCTTCCGTGGTTGTCACACCAGCGCCTCCATCTATTCCCTTGTGTACATGTCGTAATCAGAACTTCCACAAGCAAGCAACTTCCCAATATCAATCTTACCTTTCGGCTATACAGAACGCAACGGAATTCTCAAATGTTATTATTCTCTGCCACTCTGATCGCCACCTTCAAAGAGATTTGCCACCTCCTTGGCTGCTAAGCGCCAGAGGTGGTTCCGATGTAGTTGCCGTTTCCAGACCTGGCTTGTCCCGGGACTTCATTTGTAGCGGCTCGCTGCGCATGCGGCTTACCGGACGACAAGAAGAAGAGAACAACAGAAATGTTATTCTCAGCGCCCTGTTTGTAACCATTGTTTGTGTTTCTGCGCTGCCAGCGTCCCGAACAATGCCAGTGGCGGTGAGCGCCCTGATCTTGATTGCATCATTCAATCCATTGCTTGGCCAACACTTTCTTCCCGTCGCTCTTGATGCTCTTCCCGTGGAGGTCGCTACCGAAGAACAATGTTCCCAGATTGCGGTTAGATCCGTCAGCAGTTGCGGGAAGTCGCTTGGAAACAAGGAAAATAAGTTGCCACTCATCTTCGAACCGGAAGTTATGGACCCTTGGACCCTTGGACCCTTGGGGATCCGCCGGGTCTAAAATTGGGATTCGCACACAGGCACGGCAATGTGAAAAAGCCAAGCCAAAAATAAATTACACGTAAAATTAGCCTTCGCAAGGGCTGCAACCAAGCCTAGCGACTTGGTTTACAACTCCATCATGAACGTAGCCGGACATTGAATTGGTGCAATCTTCCTGGACAAAAACACTGGCGCAGTGAAGTGAAAAACCGATCCGTTCATCCATAAAATTAGCTTACGGTCAGGCGAGGGAAGCCTGGAAGCGAACTGGAAGGGACACATATGTCATCGGCCGCGCGCGGCGTACACGGCGTACAACATGATTTTTACAACAATTCCATCATAGTCGCGACCGGGCAACAGCATCGGCCGTCGCAGGCAACACAATCCGATATTCCTTCTGACACCCCTTCACCGCGTCTGCATACAAATTCGCCTACAAAAAGAATCACGCACAAACACAAAAAAATACACACGGCGGTCAGCATAGCCCACTCAAAATATCGCGGTTGCAAAAACCACGGACACGCACCTTGATAATACCCCACACGCCTGTCTTTGCACCAGCCGATACACTCTTCGCAAGATCTTCAGCGGCTTCAAGGACTTTGGTTGTTGTACCGCCATCGGCGACGCGGTCGATGATGCCTGCGGAGAGTGCCTCGGATGGCGTGAATCGATGTCCTTCGAGTGAGAGCGCGCGGATGGTCTGAGGAGAAGGGATCTTGGATGTGACGATGTTGATGAACGAGTATGGCCACGGTGCGCCGAAATGAACCTGCGAGGGCGGTGACAGTTATGTAAATTGCGCAGGCGTCAATATCTACGCGCATCACTTTGGAAGGATGGAAAGCCTGACCTCATTCATACATGCAAACGCTCGTCGGGCTTTCCCGTCTGTCATAACACGATAATCGCATGCGAGAGCAAGCATGAGTCCGCCAGCGTAGCAATGGCCATTGATAGCAGCGATGACCGGTACTACCAGGATCGTAATCAGCGATGGTCATAGATGGTTATACAACGTACTGGGGAAAGTTAAGAGACGGACGAGGAGGGGGTTATATGTCGCTAAAATTCCGCGTAATAGTGAGTAAAGTATTACGATACGAGACCTGTTCATGGTCGTGATACTGACCCGGGAAGAAATTCGGATCTTTGCTCGAATTCGCGAAGTCCAGACCTGCCAAAACGCAAATACAATTTAGTGCTTGACGACATAAAAACGAAAGGAAGACACGCGCACCATTACTGAAAAACTTATCCTGGCTCTTCTTCCCGACGATGATCAACGCCCCCTCTCCTCCCTCAGCCTCTCCTCCCTTACCGGCACCTTGAGCAGCACGCCAAGCAGCACGCCAGTCCTTCTCAACGACATCTAACGCAGGTTTGAGAGCTTTGTTGATGAGAGTGTCCGTGAGCCTGTTGTCCTCGCCGTTGTGTAGTTCGATGGTCCAGAGCCATGGGCGTGTTGCTGCTTGGAGGGAAGAGTGCAGTCCAGGTCAGTAGAGTCGCGAGTTATCCGGATTTTGGTGATGGAGGTTAAGGGTACCCAGAGTAGACAAATCACTCGTTGAACGCCGTCAGCGAATGCCAGAGAACGTACCGTCATGTGTAACCGTGAGCAGTGGAGACCCAGCAGGCAGATGGTGGGGGTACGCGTCAGACATGGCTTTCCGTTAATGTCGGGGTTGTTCTTTTATGTAACATTTGGATTACAGACTCACTAGTAGTAGACGGAGTGTAAGTCCTTCAAGCTCAAGTTCAAGCTTTAGCTAGTGACTGCTCTCGGCGTCCATGCAAGTCTGCCGAGGCGCGTGATTCTGGCTTTGAATTTACATTTCCGTGTTCGCAAGTTTGGGATTTTGTAGCATCGCTTACCCAGCATTTGGTGAAGCATTAATGGGGTAGTGGTAACCTGGGTCGTTGCCATCGACCCGCCGCGAGTTCGATTCTCGCTTAATGCATTGCGATGTACCATATTTTTTTGACTGAACGCGATACCTCGTTCACGAACTTTCCTCCGCCTGCGTTGGAATGAGAACCATCTATAATATGTTGGTGAGAAGGGCGGGGTTTTGGATACCCCATTCAATTTCAGTTTGTCGTTGGTACACAACACCCACACAACGAAACGTGAGACACATGGCTGGATAAGATTATGATACTCTGGTGAGATTGCGGCGAGAGTCAGGCATGTGCATTGACATCCATTCAAGCCATAGCTAATACCCGGTTGGAATTGGTGTGACGGCATATATCCCTGGATAGTCTGTCCATCGGCGGGTATGATATGGGAAGTTCTTTCAGGCGTGCGCTTTGATTAATCACTTTCCACGCTCGCACTGTCTCTGGCACTCCCAGTCCAACAATCTGTTATTCTTGAGGTAACAGACACTGCGCGGTGCAATATGATGAATTTCTTGACGGTTGTTGAGTACTATCCTTCACCGTTCGCTTGTACTGTATTCATAAGACGGGAGGGGGGGAAACAATAACGACAGATCTTCGTCATGACACTAGTTTCACCAGCCTTTGTCCGCAGAATATTGTTGGCTAGAAATTTGCTTGATTTGTCGTTGTCTGTCATCGTCTTAACTTTAGTTGAACGGCATATGATTCGGGTCCGAATGTAGCAAAATAGCCGCAGCAGCAGAATGGTTGAACGTGTAAGAACTCAGAATTCATCTTCGGTGACATCTTGGTGGTCATTATCGTGGTAGAAGTTTGTAGTTTGCGATAGCGTAGCTATTTTGGAAACCAGGTTACAGTGGTTTATGATTTCGAGTCAAATTTTGAACAGGCTCGAGTCACTCGGACATGTACATCCGAGTCTTCTCGTGATGGGAATCTTCGCTTCGTTCCTCAGGAGCGCATATTCGCGGCATCTCAGAAGCGGTGCAGTGAACAGCTCGACTTGCAACTGTATCAGTGCTCCAGGAAACTCCAGAACGGCAAAGGAATCCAATTCAGGAGGTAGACAATCCCAGTAAGAAGCGTGAACAATTTTGATAGTCAGAATGTCGTTTCCTCTTCGATCAGGTGCACTCGAGAGTACACACAGACAATAGATACGCAGCACCTCAGGGAGGGAGGCTAGTTTTCAATTGTGGAAACAGGCTGGCGTGAGTTCCCAAATCAAGTTTGAATGCCTTCATAATTTTGTTGCTGCCCCGACTCGCTACAAGAACTGCGCAAGGAACGGTAATTTGACGTTGATTCAAACAATCATCATCGCAACTTGACAGGTTAATTTTATATAAGTTGAACCCCACGCCTGAGCATATGAAGAAGGCAATGAGCGACCGCTGAACGATCGTCAAGAATGGTCGTGGAAGGTGACGAACATGGCATGTTGTGACTCAGATGTGACGGTTGGACATCGATGTCACGCCGCGTGCTTCAAGTTCACGCTTGTCATGACCACAGCGCTACCTTTCGAAGTCTGGACCCAGATCTTGGAGCATGCTGTAGTTCTCCCTATAACACAATCTTCCCACTATGACCCTCTGATCTTACCTCACCCCGTTGTTCCTCGACAGTACGTTGATTGGGCATCACACAAAAAGCCGGCCGCACTCTCACTGACACTGGTCTGCCGCGAATTTCGAGAGGTGGTGAGGCCAATCCTATATGAAGTCATCCACTTCACAACGTCATCGAGTGTTTGGAAATTTGCCGACCTCCTCGACAATATTTTCACCGTTGCCGGAGTTCCTGATAAAACCGGACCTCATACGTGGACGAAGCATCTTTCATTCGATTTTCTGGAAACAAATCCAAGCGAAACATACCGCATACCCATGTGCAGTATTTTCAAACATTGCATAAACGTCATCGGACTGGTATCGAAAATCACATGCCCATATAGCATTCTGGGTGACTATAAGCAATCATTTTGCGCTGTGGAATGCATCCCCCGCGGTCTACAATTCTTCTACTTTCAGTCTACGGGGTGGAGACCAAAGAAAGATTCTTTCAATGTAGCAGTGCTTAAGTTGAACTCAGACTCATTGCGTGTTATCGAGACCGAGGACACCCCAAAGTTGTTCACCACTGTCCCGCTTGCGAAAGTTACCCATCTCAGGACGAAAGTATCGAGACACGGAGATGGCATCCAACTTCAGCATCTGCCGTTGCTGACGCACCTTCGCATTCACAACAACCTCAATTCTCCTTTTGATTATCAGCATCAAATATTCCACGACACGCTCCTCTCACTTCACATTGGACAGTGTCCACTGCCCGATACTCATTTGCAAAGTGTTCTACAAACTTTTTGTAAACTCCATACACTCGGCTTCCATATTGGTGACCGCCACGGCATATCCATGGAGGAGCCGTCGCTTCTCTTTCGCCATCCGCACTTGAAATGCATGTTCGTGGACGCCCACGTTACATTCCAGGCCAATGATCATGCTCTGGAACAGGGGTTCCTGGCATTGAACAATTACTTGGAGCGATTCACCAAGCAAAGTTGCCCGGCTCTCGAATCCATCACGGTTTCTTGCCATTTTCCTCTAACCGCTCTCCTTGAATTATCGGGGGAGATTTGCCGACATTGCACGGATCTCTCAAAGAGATTAAGTGCGCCGGAACTCCAGGTGACTTTTTCGCTCGGTTCTGGCGAATAGCGGATTTGTTTCCCCCCATATGGGGTGAGTTCAGTGGAATAGTACTGCCATAATCAACTTACAATCTGCATTCAGGCACTTCGTAGTCTCTGGAATACAATTGTGGAAATTTTGGGATCGACCAGGCTTGGTAACCTGGAGCGTTTCGAGGCCTGACTCAGTTGGGACATGCGCATTGCCTCCCGTCGGTTTATTTTCCTTTTTCTGCCTTCAACGACATGACGGAGTGCACACCTCGTGGTGTGCAGTTCTTGAGCTTTAGGGACACACCGATGGATCAGGGTTATCAGGCTGAATGCGTGCTCATTACGCGCCATCGAGCCTGACGACGCGTTGACTGTCCACAAGGTCAGAACCTCCCTTCCGAA
The DNA here is from genome assembly GCA_004355085.1 of Rickenella mellea. Lineage (NCBI taxonomy): Eukaryota > Fungi > Basidiomycota > Agaricomycetes > Hymenochaetales > Rickenellaceae > Rickenella > Rickenella mellea. Next base: position 90,837 of record ML170231.1, on the reverse strand, counting down.
TCTCACTCATCTAACGATACGGAACCGTATTTCTGCGTCCAGCATCTCCACTTGCGTTCTACCATCTCGAAGTCATCTCCGAATTTTATACTATCCAACAATCGGGTTTTTTCAGCCCATCAAAGATGCCCTCGTGTCTTTGCATGTTTTCGATGATTCACATTATGGCGAACTAGTGGACAGTTTGAAAGCGTTACAAAATCTGGAGGTGTTAAACTTTTCCATCAGAATCTGCCAGGCCGCACCATCAGCCGTTGTTCATAACCCGGGGTTGAAGGAGTTATACGTCATAGCCCATGGATGATTCGTGGGCTCTGGAACAAGCTTTCCTTGGCGTGGGGAGTCACTTAGACAATTTAGTGCGGATCTATTCCCAGCTCTTGCGATCATTAGGGTGTCCTGCGACCTTCCGACCGTCGCTGAGTTCCGCGCAAAAGGGATATCAATCGTAATTGTGAAAAATTAGTGCATTCGTTAGGTTCACGTACTGTAACCTGCGCGTGGCCATAGACTTTGTTCATTCCTAGTCAAAAGTTATATAACAGTGGGTTGGTGAGTCGTCTTTAACATTCAAGATCTATGATTTTAAAGGAATTCACTTGGTGCCAGGACTCGAAGCTCGAGCCATGGCATGCTATACTTCATCTCTGGCAAGCTTAAATCCGCAATAGCACCTATAATCAGTGTCTCTATCATGAGCATCGTGTTCATATAAACCAACCGACTGTCCAGACCTCGGAGATCCCATCTGGGGCGACCGTAGTCGCCAACTTGATTGTCATTGCTCCGTAATTTCGTCCTTATCTCGCTGCCCATTCCCGTTCTGTCCGCGTCGTCATCAAATATCACCCTTTTATGTTATATCCGTGCCTTTCCATCTCTTCGGATGAACCAATCTGGTGGACGAACTCCGTCAGGCATCAAACAATCAGCTGCAGGTTTCCCTCAAGTGCATTCGCGGGATACGATGGCAGGATTGCGAGGAGCTGAAGTTCCCGTCGAGGATGTGAGTGATGTATCCAACTATCCGTTAGTGAGAATATTCCCCCGTGGAGTCGTGGCGATTCTACAACTTACGAGAGACCCCTCTAATGCTTTGTTCGTCAATTGTGACATGGTCGTCTGGCCACTTTGATCCGATGATGTTAAAACAAATTGTATATGTGGGTACATATCTACACATGTGGTATAAAATCTGTCCATTGAACAGTTTGGAATGCTCCATGTGGAAGCGTCTTCAACAGTAAAAATGCCTCCACAATCAAAATCATTCTGGCGACGATATAAAATATGGAAAAGATCACTACGAAGATTGGAGGTAAAACATCACTAACATTATCAGGTAAGATCCCATATAGTGTGCCTAAAAACAAAACCGAAAAAAGTGGAAGGCAGGTGATGGCTAGGGCACATACTCTCCACAGGAGTTCCTTCTCGTGTGATGGGAATTGGAATGACCACGCGATGCAATGAACACCTCCGAAGATCGAGGAGACAACCAAACCGGCGAACCAAAGCCACATTGACGTGAAATCATCGTCACTGTCATCCACATCGCCCGAATAGAATGTGGGTACCCTCTTTTTGTCCGGTTCGACATCCCCACCGAAGAAACCCAGGTTGAGGAACTGCATAATCGGGACGGCGATAATGTCAGAGAATTCGCTCTTCCGGTAAAATTTAATTATCCTCATTTTGCCTCGTTTGAAAATGCCTAGCTTTTCGTCATCCTCATGGGCGTCTCCGTCTCCATCTGCATGTTTTGATTCAGATTCTGGGTTAGGACTGGACAGGTGTACAGGAACGGGACATTGCACGTCAAGAGGTTTGTTCCACCACAGTGCATACGTCGCCAAGCTGAGTACAGCAAACGCGAGAGTCACAACCTCCAATTCCGTGATTGGTAGATGGTCAGGTCCACGGGCAATACACTGAAGCGCGAACCACCCAGTTTGAATAAGCACAAAGCCCTTTGACAACGCATCGCCTTTACTCCGATCTTTGATCTCCTTCTCGGTGATCTTGGGGAACACGATTTTACCATCTTGAGAAAGTGTTTCGAGCTCGGGTGGTAACAGTGTATAAAGCGCTTTGTCGCCGTCGTAGAGCATGAAACCACCCATAAGGGCAAAGAAACCATGCGTCTGCGTCCATCCTTTTGCTATAGGATGATATGCACATCACTCTCTGACAGCGGAATCCAACAGAAAAGCGTACCATGATATTTCTTCGCTAACTTACGGGAAACCAACCACTGACGCATCGCCCAAAGAATCAACAATTCAGGCGCGATCAAAGCCATAATCATGATCCCACAGCGTCGTAAACGAATGACAATATCAGACTCGTACGGAGCTGGGACGTTTGGATGGACGGCGACCCATGTGCATGAGAACACTGTGACTACGCAACTCCATATGATGTCCAAGAGTGCTCGGCAATTGTTTAGGTCGTTGCATGATGATTGTGTTCGTCGGTCGATAATGGTTGAATGGTGGTATGGTAGGTCTAGATCTTGGCCGTTGACGCGACGGGAGGATTGAAAGCCTAAGGCGAGGATGACGAGTAACATATATGTCCGTCACGATTTTCAAGTACACCGCCGGCAACGGTGGGATGTGAAGTCGAAGGGAGCGGGAACGTGAAGCGGACGCAAGAAAGCAATGCGTTCAAGTTGTTGCATTGCAGAACACGTGGGCGCGACACAGCCACACAGATCAATCGCCTTTTCAAGAACTCTCAGGAACGTGATGCTGTGCTTTGCGCTGTGGGCGCTTGGAGGTGCTGAATTTCTCTGCATAATATTCTGAAGAAGCCTTCGACTACTCGATGTAGCTAATATGTCCCGATGCACACCATTCTCGTAAACACATGGACTGACATTATCTACTAGCCACCCAAACATGGTTAAAAGAAAGTTTGAAACGAGATCGGGTGGTCGCATACCTCAAAGGCAACCAACTTGAAACCCAAACGAATTGGTGCCCGGTGCTCCAATGCAGCTATTTCCTCCGGGGCAAGCAGCGGGGACCTGCCACTCGTTGTGGTTGCAATTAGCATGCGCCTGGAAAGTCATGCGTCAACGGGCAAGCTGTATATATGACATGCATTAATGTTACTGACCCAAGTGTGAATCATGGCGTTGCTGAGTCCGGTGATTCTAATGCTGTTGACTCCTGAGACGGAGATACATCCGTTCTGGGTGAAGGATCCTCCTTGGATACTCATCAGCTCCTGACAGTCTGAGTCTGAGTAGAGCTCAATCTCATAGCTGCTAGTAGCACTGGCGCCGACGGCGGCCAGGAGACAGACGAGAGCGATTTTAGTGAATTTAAGCATGCTGTCAAATATTGGGTATGGAGCAGTGTGTTGAAGTTCTGTCAAAATCGGAGGGTATTTTATAGTCTCGCCGTGTATTTCACGATGGTGGATGCACATGGTTCTTGATGGAACATATCAAACTGAGAGGCTGAGTTCCCGTACGGCGATGATGTCCGGGTGGTTGAAAGTCTGTCTTATTCAGCGAAGCCCAACGCATGGAGAATGTTGACCGGATTTGACGGAGGGGTGGTAGCGGGACCTCGGGCCGAGGATGAACGATGATTCGTCGTTGAGGCCATCAGTGTCAGTTCGGAAGGACAGCTACATGCAATAGAACCTATCCATGTTAGGCGTGGTCTTCGGTGAAACGAAGACTAGTGATATGATATGATGTATGCAGAACATCGACTGACACGTGTGGTAAGACGCAAGCCACATCGCCTGATGTTAGTACAGAGAACAACACCCCGGGGAACAGGAAATTCCGGTCACGGACGGGATCTCACATCGTTCATGAACATTCTTCACAAACGGACCGGTAATTACGGCGGTGTGAAGCAGTCGGATCAGCGGCAGACTATTTTTGGAGGGAATTGTTCATGAACAATGTTCGCGAACTGTCGTCGGGGCTTTCTGAGTCAGCGCTGCCCGCGTGTCTTTCGGGGTTGTGTTGCGCGAAGGCCGTGGTCACCGCTAAAACACCCCCTCTTCTACTTCCCGTGGGGAAGGAACGGCACATCTGATAGATTTCCGGATTTCAAAACATTGGACTCACGAATTTGGGGCTGCTTCGACTGGCCCCAGATAAATTGTCGAGTACCGATCCTTCCACAGGAATTCGACGTTTTAAATTCGGATTCTCCAAACGCGGATGGAGCACTGGAAGTATGATGGTCAAGAAGGAAGTTCGTATGACCACCCAGACATGTATGTTCGGAGCTTGGACCGCATGGTTGCCTTCATCGATGGTCGGGGTAATGAAATTTTTTTGAGACATGATGGGTGAGAAGAGAATTTGTATGACCGCCCAGCCGTGCTAGTCGGTGCCTGGGTCGCATGGTTTGCCATCGTCTCAGTGATCAGGACAGTGGAATTTTAATGACATAACGAACGTACGATATGGAAATCAATTCGTCGCAATGCTGATAGGATGATTGGACAAATCCAAATTCACCGATAAGAACGCCGTCACGGATGGCTCTGAGGCGCGATCCATAGATGCTGCAGGGAGTTCTAAAGCCAGAGTTTTCAGCATAGGAAAACACTGCTTGCTGATGGGGCGAACATAATCCAGTAATCCCGCTCGAGTATACATCGCGAACTCAATTCTGACGTATCTTAGAGATTGATGGCGCAGGTCTGATGTCCAATCACGAGAAATTGCCAGATCGTTGTTGGGGTGGGAAATGTAGTAGGATAACTCTTGCAGGTTCTGCGCACCTGCAAGAATTTGTTGAATGGGTAGACTAGTGGTCAACCATGTGATACGACTGGAAATCAACGTGAGATTGGCCGATGCGAGAGATTTGGATAGGACGTGGGAAGGCGAAATATCGCTGATCGCGACATGCGTAATAGAGGGTAGTTTCCATTCTGCGATCCATTCGAGATCAAGGTCCGTGGAGGACGTGTCGATATGCGTGAGGACGGGGAGGGAAACCCCATTTCTTAATGATCCGAACGCATCTGCTCCGTCAACTCGAAAAGCACGCAATGAGTGTGCGACTCGACGGAAAAATCGCGAATGCGAGCTAGTCATGTATTTGGCACTCCAATGTATGTAACGGAGTTGGTTTGGGAATTTATCTGCTATGGCATTGGCCAGCATTCCGTTGTATGGTGACCATGGTGTAGAGTTCACCTAGCTAAATCCCGACAGATCAGGGCAAGATTTGAAAATCCGACAATAAAGATCGTGCAGACCCCAGTGTGGACCTCCGTGTGGTTCGTGCCTGTGGGTTATTTTGTGATGAAGAAACAGATGTCGGATTCTGAATCGCCGTGGTTGTTCGTTCGATGATGCCACGTTACTCTGAGCAGGACTTCCACCGATACCTGCATTAAACCAACGGCGAAGGTCGTTGTCCACCCGATACGCATGCTCCGTGCCATATATCCAAACGACGTCGATGGGAAATTCATGAACAATTGCCGAAAAGCATCGCGAGGTGAGTTTCAGTGATTTCCTTGTATTCAAGTACTCCCTGTATTCCGCAGAAGGTTCAGACATGACTGAGTCAGGCCAGTCTGCCGGATTTGAAATGAGGTCGAAGTATGTGAGGAAGGTAGTCGCAAGCTCTATGATCTCCCTCCAAAGTTCTGGAGGTTCACTGGCAAGTTCATTTGTTCGTTACGTAATGCCATCCCACTCAGTCCGAGTCAGTCGGCAATGATCCAACTGCCTTTCGAAACCTGGAGGCAAATCTTTGAGCAAGCAACGGGTTTTCCCATCAATCCCATGGTCCACATTCCTGGCCGCGCTACCCTGTCGGCAAAGCCAATCTGACGACACGTCTTGCACTCACACTGGTGTGCCATCAGTTTCGCGAGATTGTCAGGCCGATGATATACGAAAACATCCATATCCATAGTCCGTCCATGGCATGGCGCCTCTCCGCAGTTCTCGACTCCTTTTTCACAAAGCATGAGACCGCGGTTGAACCTGGTCCACGGGTATGGACGAAGTACCTCCATCAGCAAAAGTGTCCTAATCTGGCGAGGCCTGGCCAAATCCGGGATGAGTTGCACCGATTGCTAGCCATTATCAGGGGTTCGCCAGATTTTCAATCGATTTTATGGCATCTCCAGAATTACAGATATTCATAGGGTACTATAATTATTTCAGTGTGAATGTAATCATCTGAGAAGTCTTGTCGGCACAATATCAAGTGTCTCGTCAGAATTGCAGTCTTTGAGCAGAGTTAAGCTGTGTAAATATGAGTATTGCAAGTCTCATTGCGAACAACTCAAGATGTGAAAGAATTAAATCATTTGAATTAAGCAAGAGGAGGACGGGTGCAAGCACGCTCAGTAATTCTGCGCGTATGTGTGCAAAATATATCAGCCACCGGCTATTCGCAGATACTGCAACTAGCCGGTGGCGTCAAAAACTTGATTCATCCCCGTCTCTTGAGTGGGGGGTTGTTTTCTAAGCTCTACAAAAATATACACATACTCTGGTACATCTATAGCTCACATTAATGGCCAAAAATTATACGCCCCTCCACGTACCATCGTGTTGTTTACTTCATATCGGGGACGCGTTATATCACGTGATCCTTCCAAATCGGGATTTGGAGTGAATATCTCGAGACTGCCCTAATGCTAAGGAAATCGGACAATTCAGGGGATCATTGCAGCAAACTTTTGATCTATTTAAGTGTTCAAATTACACCTAAGGTCCGTTGACGTTGTGTAGTCGCGTCTTACGGGTAGTGTTATGTCACGCTGGTCACATTACCCAAAGCGACATTGTGGCGTGAAGCGCAGGCGGCTATTGGCAAAGGCTGCGATTAGGCGCAGCGATAACATCAAAAACTCGATAGCGGGGAGGCGACACTACACACTACAGAGGGGCATACCCATAGTTATCGTCATAAAGATCCTCCCCATCCTCCTGTCCAAATGTCTCCGCACCGTCGGAGCCGTCATTGTCGCTATCGTCGTCCTGATCAGGGCCCAAGTCCTCATCTTCTTCTGAATCCTCGCTTGCGGGGGTGTTAAGGTTGACATTTTCGCTTGGCAGTTCAGCTAATTCATCGTTTTCGTCAAGCGAGGTGTCGACAATCTGACCATCCACCAGCACAGGCACACGACGTTCGCTAACCGTGGCAGTTCTCAGCATGTTCTCGAGATTGAAGGATGAATGACCAATTCCACCACCCGCATATCTCAAGAGCATATCCCGGTCAACAAAACTACAAAAAAAAAGTTTTAATGATGTACCGATCACTGACATTGCAATAACAAATGTATCCTCACCAGCCAACGTAATAGCGTTCCCAATCCTCGTCCTTCTCCTTTGGCTGTCTTGCAATTGAGGGTCGGAGAAGTTCCTTCGTTCGGCCATGGTGGAAGCCCGGTATTATGTGTGCGCCGCGTATTACTTGTGCGGGATCCAAAAATCCGAAGGCGAACTCATCGCTCTCCGGAACAAACCCAATTGCATGAAGTCGGCGAGCAGTCCAACCAGCGTGCGTCTCCAGATCTCGTCCGAACCACCGAACTCTCAGAACCTCCATACGTTGCGGCAATGAAGATTTTGAATGCGGACCAGTGTGACGCACGTTGACATGATAAACGCCAATTACCCTTGCGTACCAATAGGGATGTTTGTTCGGTTCGTCTTCATCTTCTCGGGCCAGCACCATCACATCGCAATGATTGCGCGGATTCATCGAGTCTTGACCACGTCGCAAGTCGTAGGTTGTGTGATTGACGCGAAGGACTTTGTGAGTGAAGAGCTGGTCGTGGACAATGTGCACGGTGTTTCTCTCCGCCGTAGAATAACGCCGTTCTCCTCCATCAAACTCCTTGTCCATCAGTCGGCCTAGGAGATGATCCTTCAGATCCGGGAGGAAGTTCTGAGGTACAAAATGGTCTTTGTCAGTTAATGCGTTCAAAATTTACTGAAAGGATTACCTTGACCGCAGGATCCTCGGCGTGCTCGGGCTTGCGTATCCAAAGGGGTAAGTCCACATAAGTATTTCGGGACTTTGAGATGTGGTGATGGTCGCTAACTGAAGTGTACGGTAGTGGTTCCTGTGATGAAAAGTTCACGGTGGCATTATTTGAGTCCGACAATCCTGCCTTGTTCGGCTTCGATTTCAGGTCCTCTTCGATCCGACGAAGTACTCGTTCGCGACGTTCTAGGTTTGTGATTTGAGCGGTGGCATTGTTCTTGTTTGTGCGACCATAGAATTTCTTAACCCGTCGATGTTCGAGTTCACCCTGGAGTGTTTTGTCCTTGCGCATCAATATGAATTAAGTTCGCAATGTTGATTGGACTTACAGACTGAGTCGAATACGAATCCGTTGTTCCGTATCGTCGTATCATTTGTACGTAGTGTTCAAGTGCATGTAGCTTAAATGTAGACAAATTCAACTGTTTTGTCTTCGGCGAAACGGTACTTGAAGCTGTCTATTCCACTTCAAATTTAAGAACATTTTGGCGGTGATAAGAATATGGCTCTCACATGGATTCTGCGCTTTCGTCGCCCACGCGCGGCCGTTTCTGCCGGTAGCTCATGGGTATCGTACACATCGCAAGTTACTTTCTTAAAGCGGCGTGTTTGCGCGCCTAGCCCTCGAGTCGCCTCCTCCAGGCATGTGAGGCTGTCTTCCGTGTGCACGCGAAGCTTTGCTAGCCCGTGCCAAGTTTTTAGATAGAATAGCAGGTCCATCACAACCGCATTGTGAGGCTCTGGCAAAAGCCCTTCGAAGGCTGGCATGGAACACTGAAATGTAATAATAAGATGTCAATGATCATCTCAGCGAAAAGGAAAGGCAGGGGATTTACCTGGAGAAGATCTTCGTAGTCTCGAGCAGCAAGCTTCTTCATTGCCGACGGATTTGAGGAGAACTTCCTTATGATGTCTCGGCCAAATGTTGGAGTAGCGCGGTACCTGAAAAATGCATGGGAAGACTGAACTTCACAAGAAATAACTTCCTTACCGCTCGTTTAGAAGCTGAACAGCATTGCCGCCTTCAGCAATTAGTAAACGGATGAGGTGGATGAATATCATCTTCCAGACGCCGAGTTCAAACTCATGAAGTAGATCTACGACGAAAAGATTGAAGTAGTTTTCGCCAAAGGGTGAGAGGCGATCCGAAAATGTGTTCTGTCAAACATGTCGTTAGCTTTTCTCGGAAAAAATACATTTGAGCAAATCCTACGTGAATAGGGACCAATGACTCCTTCTCAAGAAGTTTCTCGACTGCTGTACTTTTCACGGCATACCCACGCTCGAAAATGAACTTTCGTGATTGCTCGATCGTAAATCTGTGTGCGTCCGTGTCCTCCCGAGCAAGTCGATCCAAGTTTTTGATATTGCGCACGGTGCCGAGTTGATGAATTTGTCCCTTTTCCGTAAGACAGCGAGGGCAGGGGCAGTTTGATAATGACCTGATAGATGCTAATAGAACTCTTAAGGAAGGTGAGTGCACGCAAGCAGAATGCGGCAAATAAGCATACTTTTCAGGATAATCAGCAGAGTATGTTAGGAAACGTGGAAAAATTCGCCGAGTGACCCCATCAGCACATTTGATCACCAGGCCAAACTTGTAGGCATGCATAAAATCACCATTGAGAAGTATGGCCCAAATGGCATGCATGAGTTCACGCCGACAGTGGGTCAAGACGTCTGTAGTCGCAGAATCGCCTGTAAGTTCTTGGAAGGAATCCTGGAATGAACTCGGAAGCTTCAAATAAAATCAGTGTAAGGGTAATCTAGTTAAAAGCTTGAACGCACCGATGGAATATATGCAACATGATGACATGCATTTGCAGAAGGTTTGCCTCGTTCATACTTTGACTGATTCCCAAAATAGAGGTAGATCGGCCAGAGGGATGCATCGCCGAAGCTAGTGAGGTGAGTGGAGTCAGACCAAAACATCAGGCTCACAACGGCACGTTCAAAATTGTCGCCAGGTTCACGGGGCAAATTTTGAACCTCTTCATGCGCCTCTAGGTGAGCATCAGAAGTGTACAGTTCGTCGTAGACACGTTGCTCCGGTTGGTCTGGTGAAGGGCGCCAAAATTTCTTGAAAGGTGTGTAATGGAAGCGAAGTGCCTGAGGACTCTGAAGCGCCGACTTTATAACTTCGAGTAGCGGTCGGTAGTGAAGTCCGGGTATGTTGAGATGTGGAGCGTCGGCTTCAGATAGGTGCACTTTCCTGTCAGGTAATGGAATTCTGACGTCTGCTCGCTTCCAGCCATCTTGCGGTGCGAAAGTATTCGCTTCGCGTTCGCTCTGTTCATGCTGATTTCTCGCCTCGTCATCCATCCTCTTAGTCTCTCGCGCTGCGTTAAACCCGATCAAATCTTGCAGCTTGAAGTCGGCAGCCAGGAGGACGTCGGTGACGAGTGACTGCAATCTAGCCAGCGATGACTGCGCTGATCCCGTCCACATCCAATGCATCAATCGGTAGATACTTGCATTTTTGAACGGAAAATATTTGTTCGTTTGCGACAAGGTCGGGGCTTCAGGTGTGATGTCCCCCGCGGATTCCGCGCATGGGAAGTCGGCCAAATCACTGGTGGTTCCGGCTTCGTCGGGATCAAATGATGGTGTATCTGGATATTCGCCAAAGATTCCGTGTGGATTTGGGGGTGTACGTAGTGGGGATCGGATGGGGACAGCCGTGGCGGTGGTTTGATCAATGGTTTCGTCTCGATTGTCGGCTGGTTGAGTTTCCTGAGGAGGCGGAATATCCGGTGCAACAGATTGCGGTGTTGGCAAAATGTCAAGAAAACGTTTGGGTAACCCAAGCTTCTTGCGATGACCACGTCCGAGAGGGGCCGGCTCAGGTATGTGCCCAGTGGCAGGGTATTCATCAGCTCGAAAGACGTCAGGTTCGGTATCCATGTCTACATCCCTCTGTAAATTCTGTTGCTATAAAATGAGATTCAATGAACAAAATTGCAAGGAAGAGCAGCGCACCGACTGTTCCCCAAATGTACTTGGCGGGTTCAAATCTGAGTCAACCATCGTTTCGCTCGCGATTGTCTCAGACAATTCCACGCGTCTCCGTTTCGCATTCTCTTGGCGGCGCATGCTGTCCTCCAACTTGAGTTGCATATCCTTCTGGTAGAACTTGCACACGTTCTGGTGGTTGCTGAGACCCCTCTCGGTCGACATCGGCTGTTTCAGGCAGCCATGAACGCAGAAAAACATGGATGTAGCGAGGATGAATACGATCTGAATAGTTTCTGAATTAATCCAGTGCAGCATCGTTCATTGGAGTTGGCTAAAGACCAAGATGGAGTTGGGGAGTTGGATTCGATGGGGGCAACAATGACGGGTGAGCCTTGAAATCGGTATCACACGTGACAGCCATTATTGCCGGAAGATCGGGCGTCACCACATTGTCAGGATCTGGCCAAAATCAATCATGGATAAATCGATAAAGCACCATATGATCACATTATACTAAGTACGAAGATCGTGAGAGTAGGTTGAAGGTGTTGCTGGAACTAGGACTCGGCCATTGGCGAGAATGCGATGATGTGCGTTTTGCGCATGTGCAGCTGTACCGGGTTTGGGAGATATTGCACTAAAACTCGGGGTAAGTATACGACATGATGATCGAACACAGATGCAAATCACCGAACGCACATTCAAACTGTCTAGCTTGATCGTTGTGGATTGTGACGTCGGACATTGAGGGATCCAGGTCAGAATGGCAGTTCCCCTACTTGCAACATTAAAAATCACCACTTATGGACTATAATCCTGAGCGAATGTTGACTAAAATGAGTTTTCGAAGACTCGGAATCTGCCCAGCAACACTTGAGAACGAAGTTGTGTGTTGTTGACAGGGAGAGGAGAAAATGTTTCTTCACAAAGCAAACGGCCGTTACTGCAGGTCATCCAGTCGCCAGATGTAAGTTCCGGTGGCCACGAGACGCAGGCAGATGACGGGTGCTAAAGGTAGTGGATGCGATGAGTTGTTCACGTTAGACTTCCTCCGAGTTAAGGTGCAAAGGCATCACGTGATCCCATCCAGACGCGACGCGGTGGTTGCTTTCCTTGGACGACGCGTCTTGACCAAACACTACCAAGCATGGACCGCTCATAAAGAGCAACCAATTGTAAGTGCGCGTCTCCCCAGGTTCCCACTCCTGACGCCCATCACCTCCACTGACACCTTCTTCCCATGCCACAGCGTGCTTCTAACCCTCCACGTCGCTTCGTAGACCCTGTCGATGCGCCTTTCCCTTCGTCCCTTCGCGACGGTTTTGGACCGCCCGAACCCGTCACCGCATCTGGGCGCAAGAAGCGAACGTGAGTACCTTATGTCTAAGTGGCATGGACTGACATCCTTTTTAGCCGCGATGACAGTGAAGACCTTGAACTGTCCGACAACGATGAGGACAAAAGTCTCGACAAGTTCCATCATCCCTCGATGCACATCCGCCGCTGGGTCGATCTCTTCGGCAACATATCAACCATCATCAATGAAGGCACGATACGGAAGGCTGCAGGACCAGATGAGGATGTTGACGTTCTTCAGTGAGTTAAAAATGTGTGTTGAATTTCATAGTAATTTCTGACAACTCCGCCTGCCGCCAGATCTGACTGTGACTATGAGTCATTCAAGTTGATCCTCCGCCAACTCCCGGGTCTCCCAGAAGCACTCATCAAGATAGGCGGGGACTCTAAGAAGTTTCGCGCCCTTATGGGAAAGGTGAGACTCGCTACACACAATGCTGCTTATGCTCACCGAATAAATCTTGTAGATCAAGGAGTCCGCCGGTAGCGGGCGTAACAATGACACCGCCGCTCTCAAGAAGGAAGCGCCGTGCTTCCTCGCGGACAACTTTGTCTCAGTACTTGCAATTGAGGACAGCTCTGGGTCGTCTTCATCGAAGCACACTCGTGGATTCAGCCACGACATCATCGGGCGATTCCTATGCCCATGCAACCTCGATTGGGACGACGAGAGGTAAGACATCCTTTTATCACATCTGATTCTAATTGAATTATATATCTTTCTTCTAGTGTACGTCAAGATCTTAGGGATGGCAAGATCGAAGTCACAGCGGATGAATATCCGTTGCTGATGTACGAAGACTGCAAGTGCGATCCGGAGGACATGGAGAAGGGGTTGGGCCGTAACAAGGCCTTGCTTCGTGTATGTCTACCCTTCACATTCGATGACTACTAATACCATGTTTGTTCCAGGCCGTTAAACTCATCTTTACCGGCCGCAGTTCCGCCTTTTCCAACTCACCAGGCGGCAAGACCACGAAGGCTGGCAATGCCGAAATTGCCGGCAAGACACAGATCACTCCTCGTGCGATCGCGTACGCTGCTTGTCAGGTAAGTAACCTTCCGCCACATTCGTTGTCAGTGAGCTGATATTGTCTCATCTCGTTTGCTCAGTTGCGCTTCTCATTAAGCACGAAGGAGTCTTGGGCTCTCAAGGATCGCGACTTCGACATGCAACAGTTCTACTGGAACGTTGTGCGCCTTTTCGAGGATTCTGAACAGTTCGGGCCTGAGTTGTTGGACTGGTGGAAGAAGTACGTGGCCGCTCTATCTCCCTGATAGTACCTAACATCCTCGTAGACAAGTCTTTGGGACAGCGAAGGAATCTCCTACAACCGATGCCGTACGCACTGGCGACAAGCGCTCGGCTCTCGAACGCCTCAAAGTCCAACGTGATGCGAAGCGAGCCAGGCTGGCGCTCGGCGATGCGACCAACACCTCGACCCCCAGCGACACAACTGCAACAAATGTAGCCGCACTCAGCGCTCTTTCCAACGAGGGAGATGTCGGCGGCAACGAAGGAGCTACGGGAGGCGGAGGTGGCGCAGCGGTCGCGGAAGTCACTGGCGCGTAGGAACTGGTCGCGGGAATGGCAGGACTGCCCTATGATTTTATTATTATCTATTCGAATATCTATTTGTGTTCTGCATTTAATATGTGCATGGTAAAGATTTTGCGAGAACGTATGAACTGATATGATCATCAAATTATTACTATGCTTGAAAGTGTTCTGAGTCTTGACATGCCTCTCGATGCTGAGAAGAGCTTGTCTTATCAATACTTCCTGTCAACCTCATGAAGAATTGCACATCATTTATTCAACCGCAATTCTGGCAATCATTCTCAAGGGCTACATGAGTAATACATCTTGACCAGATTGTCCTACCACTGTCAGACATTACCAGCACTCCGCAAGGCTTCCAGACGTTGTGGACCTTCTCGACCTTATATGGTCATGTATTCCCTTTCCAGGTTTGTCCACTTTTGCTGATGTCATCTTCGACATTAACGACCCTGACCCAAAGTCAACGATTCACATACCCACTTCACGTATTCTTCGACACTGTGCCAGCATTCTCGGACTTGAATGGCGTGTGTGCATTGCCATATACGCTCTCCATTTCCCCGATTCCGCCTTTAACGACATGATGGAGTGCATACCCCGCGGTTTGGAGTTCTTTTCCTTTAAGGACTCACCGAGGAAGAAAGGATATCTACCCCCAGAGGTTTTCAGGCTGAATGCAGATTCACTACGTGCCATCGAGATCGAAAATGCGTCGATTGTCCACGAGTTCAACACACCTCTTCGGAATGTCGCTCATCTAACGATACTGTTCTCCAAATTTGCCGTCATCATCCCCAGACACCTTCTACCATCTGTGACTCATCTGCGAGTTTCAGACTGGGATGATCCTCCAACACCCGAATTTTTCAAACCATTTGAAGATTCGCTCGTGTCCTTGCATATTGGCGATGTGTCTTGCGAGAGACTCGGGCACGTTTTGGGAGCGTTGCCGAAACTGGAGATCCTCAATTTACCCCTTGACATTGGCCTGGAAATATCATCATCATCGTTCGTTCACAGCCCACGGCTAAAGGAATTATACATCAGAGCATATGAAACTTATGGCAATTACCTCCTCAGCCCTTCCATGGAACAGTCTTTCCTCACCTTGGGTAGTTACATTAGGGAATTCAACCCGTATCTATTCCCCGCTCTTGTGAGCATCACGGTATCCTGTGACTTTCCGGTCTACGATACGTCCCGTATCAGAGGAGATCTCCACCGTGCTTGTCAAGCGTTAGCGCAGTCCTTAAGTGCGCCCAACCTTCAAGTGACCATAGGCATTGTTCGTTACAAGCCAAAAACTACGTAACGGTGAGTA
Source organism: Rickenella mellea (assembly GCA_004355085.1). NCBI lineage: Eukaryota > Fungi > Basidiomycota > Agaricomycetes > Hymenochaetales > Rickenellaceae > Rickenella > Rickenella mellea. The sequence goes on along the minus strand of ML170231.1, from coordinate 75,638 downwards.
GACAAGCCTTCTTTGACATAAAGCAATGAGATTTAATCTTGTTTTGACTCGGAAGACTTCACCTCCTCGCCTTCTCCAAGAAAATAAAGTTCAGTGACCATCATGTATTGTATTTTCACACGCACGTGGACGGATGAGATTTGAAGGACTCGGGAGTTCAGGATATTTTCATCTCGTGTAGAGGGAACAGTCTCGCGGAGTCACAGAGAATATTCCCAGCCAACAACCTCCAAAGATTTTGCCGATCACCCGTCCAGAACTTGATACAATCTTTCACTTATGTAGCGGAACAAATGGAAACCCATGACATACACCGTTTGTTCCAGATGCGAAGGCCAGAACCCGGAACGACAATCTAGACGGTTACTGCAGGCACATGGAAGACCGAACAGATATACCTAAGAGCATGCGTCAATTTATTTGAGATATCTTTTCCCTCGGACTCACGTTAATTTATAACGGGCTATTATTAGCGGGGGTGACAATGATCTCTGCAGAACTGAAGTCATCCGACAGCCTTCGTAACGAGATATTCATGTATTCCTCCCCAGATCCACCATACGTGACGGGCTTCACTTCAATCATATCAACGAGAGGAAAGGTGGTTTTTGATATATTCCTAAAATAATTTCGGAGATCCGAATATGTCCATGTGCAACTGATGTACCACACCAATGTGATGACTTTCAGAGAACTGTGCGTGAGATTAGATGACCATGGAGATTGTTGACCAATTGTGTGGACAAGATGGTAGTAAAACTCTTGCAGGTGCGGACACGCGTGTAGGATCTTCGACAGTAAAGGGGCATTAACATTGAGTCCATGGCCAAATCGTAAATATCGAAGGGTTCTAGCCACTGAAGATAATGTTCTCTCCAGTACACGATCACCCCTATCGATAGAGAGATGCGAGAGGTATAAGTTACACAATAAAGGCGTAGACCACCCAGAGAGCCATTTGAGAGGATCATAGGACTGGTCGACACGTAAATCTGTCAGGTACGGAAATGTTGCGGTTGGAAGTTGTATAGGGAATGCCCAGTCATGTTGGATTTTAGCGATGTGGACAATGCGTAAAGAGGCTGATGAGTCACAGAGGAAGGTAGATAGATTGGCGTATGAAACCCTCCCACTCCATCCAAAGAATTGAATGTGACCGGGTATTTGATCTATCACTTCTTCATCACGATAGCTGTTGTCCTCGTAGTGCTGCGAATGATTGATCCATGAAAAACCTCTGAGGTTACGGCAGAGGCGAAGGAGGTCGGCCAGCCTTGACGCCATTCTTGCCTTGAAAGCGGCATCCGTGTCCACGAAGACAAACTTGACTGTCTCGCAGGGACCGCTGTCAGAGGATGAGGTCCTCAACAGCCTGTCCACCAATGCCATCACGCGTAAGTCGCAGATGAACATGTGTTCATAAAGAAATTCGGACGATATATGTCTGAATTGGCGAGAAACAAGTGCTATGGCGATTTTTTGTCTTGATCGAATCAGAGGCGCATTCTCCTAATTTCGAGAACCAGTCATGATCGATACCAGGCATGGTTCCTTCCAGGCCAAATTCGGCGAACGTGGCGGATCGGATGATAAACCTCAACAGTTCTGTTGGCAGAGATGGAATGGTCATGGCGAGGTACGGTGGCTGTGCACAACTCATAACCTCCCTTCCGTCATGAACCAAAAACTGCCTCTCGAAACTTGGACGCAAATCCTCGAGCAAGCAGCGCGTGTTTGCGTTAAATCCCCACTCCAACATGATTCACATTCCTGGCCACCATGTCCTGTCGTTCCAAGGTCAGCCGACGTCAACGCCAATCTGACAACAAGACTCTCACTTACTCTGGTCTGCCATCAATTTCGCCAAATCGTCCGCCCGATGGTATACGAGGTCATCCATATCCATAGTTTGTCCATGGCATGGCGCCTCTCTGCGATCCTTCGTGACTTTTTCACAACAGATGGAGGCGCGATTGACCGTGGTCCACGTGTATGGACAAAGTATCTTATTTTCCAATTCAATGACAGCAGCATCAGGTTAAAATTCCACATTCCCATTTTACATATTTTGCGACATTGCGCGGGCATTGTGGGGCTCGGATGGGATGTTCGCAATGGCAGGTTTCATGCTCAATTCCCCTCAACTGGCGACATGATTGAATGTGTACCCCGAGGCTTGCAATTCCTTTCCTTCGGGAACACAAGGATGTTTCCCGGCCCGGGATATCTTCCTCTGGAGGTTCTGAACCTGAATGCGGATTCAGTACGTGCCATAAAGCTAGACCGAGTGTTCTTCTTTTCCGACAACTTCAAAGCGGTGGCAACTCTGCGGAATGTGACTCATCTTACTATGTCGTCCTCCTTTGAGGTAGGCGACAGCCTGCCGCGCCTTCTACCATCTCTGACCCATCTCCGAATTTCGGAACCGGATGAACTATGGGTGTCGTGAATTTTACCAACACTTCAAAGACACTCTCGTGTCTTTGCATCTTGGCTATCTCACATATCCTGACAAACGAGCGCTCATTTTGGGGGCGTTGCCCAAACTTGAGACCTTCTGTTTCAAATCCCGCGGCATTGGCCTGGATGTATCGTCGAGCTCATATCGCAGCCCCAGGTTGAAGGAAATATGCATCAGCGTATATGACTCCGGTGTCTCCCGCCCCGTGGAACAGATTTTCCTCGAATTGGGGAATTACATCAGGGGATTCCGTGGGGATTTATTACCAGCTCTTACCTCCATTACGGTATCCTACGACTTTCCGGCCCAGGATGTATGCCGCACAAAAGAGGATGTCAACCGGGCTTGTCAAACGTTCGCGGAGTCATTGAGTTCGCCGAACTTGAGAGTGACCATATACTTTCCTTAGTTTTCCTGTTAGAAGCGGAAAGGTTAGTTGGCATATCTTCTTGAAGTACCGCGGTATTTCTAATCTCGTATTGATATAAAAGGCCCATCCGTATCGAAACACAGCTCCGTACAAGTTCAATGCACCAAAAAACCGCAACACCAGAAGCACTCATCTGTTATGAAGGCTTTCTGTCGTCTACTTTTTCCACCTCCCATGTAATACACCATATATATCTACATGCGAACCTATCTCAACAATCTCATCATGCCTCATTTGCCGCAACCCTAATTCTTGTCACGACGTACTGGCATATCCAAGGTTAGTTGTGCTAGTGGTAGCCCCGTTTACTCGCGTCGTGTTACCGACTTGCTTGTGCACCTACCCTCCCAAAACCATTCGAACAGACGGTGTACAGTACCCTTGTCAAATAAAAAAATTCCATTGCAGTTATGAGGATAGACACTTGTGAGGAGTTTCCGCGCTCATCTAGTATACAATACAATAGACAATTGGCAGAGAGTATCAGTAACAGCAGACATGCAGCGAAAAATGCCGAGACTCGGGAGAGACAGAGTAAAAAACAACAACAGCAGATATCCGGGAGAAAAAAAATACAAAATGTGATGCCTTTTTCCGATCCAGATCCAGAGGTAACCGATGGGTGGGGAAAGTGGGGAAAAGGGGATAAAGATGTGATGTTTTCCGTCGGTATTGGTATGATGATGAGAGGACACAGAGAGTTAGATAGATAGATAGAAAGACAAACGCTTGGATAGCATAAATGATGAATAAAATGATAGATATGTGTTTGTTTGCTTGAGGGTATGGGACCCAACACTGCGTTGTTATTTTGGCGAGCGGCCATCGAATTGTGTCGTATATAATCCATCGCGCCGCTGCAGTTGAAATTGAAGTTCTTGGAGCCGCCACGGTGGTCGTACCGGCTAAGGCGATCTGAAAGTCTCATCCCTACACACCAACACCAACACCCGATCCTGCACCTGCACCGGCTCCACCTCCGGCTGCATACACAAAACCCCCTCCACCACTCCCATTCTCAACCGACATCCCAAGCGCATGTTGGAGCGAAGCAGATGGTATAGATATGGTTGATGATGTGGCCGGGAGGGATAGTGATAAAGACGGCAACGGGAGCGGGGACATTGACTGCAGAGTCGATAAAGATGGAAGAGAGGGTATGGAGGGCATCGACGGAAGGGACGGCATCGACGGCAGGGAGGGGAGGGACGAGAGGGACGGCAGGGATGGTAAGGAAGGCAAGAGCGCGGCGATAGCCAACGTCGGACCCTGCACCTGCGTCTGCGCAGAAACTTGCGGACAATCCTGACGATGCTGACGTTCATCACCACCGCCAAGGCCGACGCAGACGCCATCCACCATGGCGCCATCCGCGCAATGTTCATACCCGCTAGCGTTAATCTGCGCTACGAACGCGTCGAAGCGCGCCGCGTCGCCGTATGCGCCTGCTAGGTCGAGTGGGGAGATGACGTTGTTGCCATCATTATTAGAGGTAGTAGGGATGGTAGCGGTGATGGTTGGGGTGTCTTGGTGGGCATCCTGGTCCGGGTTCGACAGTGATAGTGCCAGCGTTGGCGGGTCCGAAGTCATAGGACCCATATCCGTACCTTCCGCAATGGAAATAGTAGTAATTGACACGTCCATGTCGATACTAGCGGAAGAATCGTCGGTGGCACAGTCAAAGGCAGGGGTAGACGTGGGCCACGTCAATTGATCTCTTGGTTGTTGTGGTTCCGGCTCCGGATGTTGTTCCTCGGAGAGAGTCGATGCGGGCATCGATACTTGGCCAGACGAATCGGTCTCCACCTCCCCACCCAACCGCACAGCAACACCCAACCACGCAACCCGCCCCGCCCCGCGCCCAGGCGTCCCCTTCCCCCTAATCGGATGGCAGAACTCGTATTGCGGGATCGGGAAGCTTTTTAGCGGCGGGATGCGGATCCTCTTATGTTGCCGATGCTGCTGATTGTGCTGTTGCTGTTGCTGCTGTTGATGTTGCTGTTGTGGATTGTGGGATTGGTGTGGATGGGGGGAGAAGTGGTGAAGTGAGGGTGAGGAAGGCGAGGAAGGCGAAGAGGGGGTAGAGAACGAGTCGTCGTCATCGAGGACGACCTCCATCTCCATCTCCACGCTCCTCTCATCCCCCTCTCCCTCTCCTTCGTCAAAATCGAGATCAAGATCCATCCCAACACCATCGCCCCAATCCAAATCCCCCCATCCCGCTTCCGCTCCTCCCTCCCCTTCATCCTCATCGTCGTCATCAGTATCGCTGTCACTCCCAGCGATGCCCTCTTCGCAATCGGTGTCGGTGGCGAAAGTCTCAGGCGTGACGACTTCCGCGAACTGTGTGTTCCCATGCTCATGCCCATGCTCGTGCGCAGGGAACCACTCCCCGTCTCCCCACCCGCCTCCCAAACCGCAATCACCACTGTCGTCGCCATCGTCGCCATCGTAGTCACCACCACCACCACCACCACCACCAAACCCACGCACCCCCAAGCGCCTCATAGACACCTCCTCAGCCTCAGCCCGCACATGTGCCCTCACAGCGTTGACGCCAAACATATCACATCTACAACACCAAGCCCATTAGAATCATACTCCTGTTTATCTCGAGAATGAAGAAAGACACTCACGCCTCACGAACACGCATCTGGTTCGCCCACATCCACACGGACACCTCCCTCTTCCTCTCCCCACCACCACCACCACCACCACCACCGCCTCCACCGCTGCTGCTACAGGAGTCCTGCGATACCATGCGCGGAGAGGGAGGTGGCCCGGGGCCGAGGTGGAGGTTGTATGGCGTTAGTGTCGATATTGCCGTCAATGTCAATGATGTAGCATATGAGGCGGACGATGTTGCAGGAGAATGTAAGGGGGAGGGTGAGGGTGAACGGGCGGACGTCACGCAATGCCTCAACGACGAGGGGAACGTCGGGGAGTATCGATGTCTGCGGGTTGTGGGCGTTGATGGAGGGGGTGTTTGCAATTGCCATTGTTGTACTTGTGGTATTAATTGTACTTCCGATTGCAATTGCGATTGCGATTGCTGCAAGTGCAGTGGGGGCAATATTTGAGGTTGAGGTTGAGGTTGAGTTTGAGTATCAGATCGCGAAGGTGTAGCGGGCGGGGTATGAGGCGATTGAGACACAGTCATAGTCGGGAGACCGCCCGTCTCAGTACCTGCCCTCGAAGATAATCGGGTTGATATCCTCGTAGACGTCCTAATCGGGGTCGGGGTTCCTGTGGGTGTGGGCGTTGGAGGTCGCACTGGCACCGGCACCTGTACCGAGATAGGCATCGGTATGGAGAAAGGCATTGGTGTAGATGACGTAGGGGTGGTGGTAGATGCCTTCGGTCGAGTCGTTGGCGTCGGAGGTCTTACAACATTCGACGGAGTCGGTGATGGCAAGGGAGAGGGAGGGGGAGGTGACGGATGCATCTGCGCACGAGAGCGCGTCACGATTATACTCTCGTACCCACACTTCTGCGCGGAAGGTGGTGGTGTGCGTAACTTCGACGACGATTGTATTTTCGATGATGATGATGATGGAGGAGAGGGGGGAGACGGGGTCGGAGAAGGTCCGTCGCCGTCGAGTTCGATGTCGACTAGGGTGTCGTCTGATTCGTCGCTGTCGATGTCAGCAGCTATTTGGGTGCTCTCGCCTGGTGAATAGGAAAAAAAAATTACGACGTGTTAGAAGTGGAAGGAGGCGGAAGCTGGACGTACCGTTGCTGATCATGACGACCTCTGGCGTATTGAGATGTCGCGGTACGGGAACGACAACATGTGGATGCGAGCGACTACGCGCCGGATCTACTCCATTGTTCACCTCAAAGCCAAACGAAAAAGTGAAGAAAAAAAACTCACCAGTCTTGCTGGTCCTCCCCAAGACGGACCTCCGCCTCTTACTCGGCGGCTGCAACAGCGCAGCGATGACGAGCGCATGGTGCGGGTCTTCCACCCGTTTGCGCTTGCCCTGATCAACGAGCCGCGCACTATGCCTTACGCTCTCCGCGCTAGTCTTTATTGTTGTTGTTGAACGTGTCGTCGTTGGGGGGAGTATGACTCCACCACTATCCAGAGGCCTAGATCGCTTGGGGATCGGCGAGAAAGGCTTTACGTTGGACTGAGCGGTGGCGGTCGCGACCGTGACGGCGCGGATCGCGCGTGTCGGATTCGTTGTATTCCCTGCTGCTCTTGTACTTCGGCTGCGGAGCCTCAGGCGCTCGCTCTTCCTTTGCCACGCGGAGTTGCTCCTAAAGGGAGCCGTTAGTGAATGTGCAATGTGAATGTGAATGTGAAAAGGGTAGATCGGATTTACATTGTGAAAATGGAGAAGTGTGTGTGTGTGGAACAAGCGGAAGCAAAGGGGGACAGGCTGCGGGTAACTTCGACCCCAGTTGGCACACGTTCCGAACACCAGGCGGATCGGGGAAAGAACGTCAGCCTTTTCCCCTTTATCAACAGGGCACATCACCGGACTTTTAATTTTTCGCTCTCCGATGCATGACCCCGATCACCTTTTTGTTCTCTTTCCCCCCTCTCCTACCACGAAACTCGTCTTGCAACAGTCACCACAGCTTACCAGTACCTCTCAAATACCACCCACAAACTCTCATAATTTTCAATCCATCTTAGTCCTCACAACAAAATAAACAACCAAACCCGCCCCCCAATAAATGCATCATCACACAGCCCCATTGTTCCGCTTCCGTCCATTCAGCCACAGCAACGAACACGCAAATCTGGCAGTCAACTCAAAAGCTAAACCCTTCCTTTCACTCCCCACTCTATGGTCGCGCCTGTCGTAACCCTGTCGCCGACTGGTGCGGTACCATCGTCGTGCTCGATCTCGGCGGAATCTCAAGATGTTGCATGTATTCTTTTGACTATTAGTATTGTTGGACGCCGAAGTGAATGGTCCTGGATATGGAGTGATCTGCGCGTTTTAAGCATTGCCCAACGGCGGCTATACTTTGCAGACGACCAACTGACAACCACCACAAGACCCCTTGCTTCGAATATGCAGTCAATCACGAGTTCGCGTCTAAGTTGTTCAATAACCCCCGCCGCCGTGGCAATTTCGAAATCCGACCTCTGCTTCCCACCTGCTGTCTTCTGCCCACCAAATGCCATCAAAACTGCTCACCTCCACAACGCAACGCATTGTCTAACCCCGCAAGAAACACACGCCATTCTAACCTCTAAGCGCATTTCCGGGGGGGGGGGGGGGGGTTCGTGAAGACGTCAGATATTCGCGATATCAATCAACACACCAATTCTGATATCAAATTGGGAAATGCGTTTACGCTTATGTGTCAGGCAGATAGACGCAGATCGCTCTGTATTGAAAATCTAATGCAATGGATCTATTTCGCGTTCCTGCGATACTTATTAAGATACCGGCACAAAGCTAACTGTCAACCCGCGGAATCACGACATTCATTAATTTTAACAGCACCCAGCGCTCAGTCCCATTTCAAAGGTCCGGCGCAGAAGAAGGCGCACGGAGCTTGGGACGGGCTCGAAATCCTTTTTTTAAGGGGAGGAGGAAGGAACAGCTAAGAGGGTGCTGTCTTGGTTCAACGGGTTTGTGGTCCACGTTCCGAACGTTCCGAACGTTCCGCCGTGCCGTGACTGTGTCGTATACCCTATCGCGAATCGTAATGCAAGACTGAAGAGAATCCACGCACGAAAACCTCTTGGATACTCGGCATCTTCCGTCACCCCGTACATCGTCACTCGCAAAAATAACGCAGCACACATAATTGGTCCTATTCCACCACCCATCCATCATTTCACATTCACCTATCTCGGCTTGTACTTCTGAATGTGTTCTTATGATGAACAGCCTCCGAGTCAAAAACGCATTGTTTTTGTATGACACGCAAGAACGACACGACACCTTCTCAAGCCTACGATGATGTTTCGCGAAGAATGCGTTTCGACATCGTGACCGATACACCAAACTGCAGTACCTCGCTCGAGATCGCCGCTGTCAACGCCACAGTCAAGTTCCAGGTCTTGTGCTTATGTGTCTTCACTGTTCGTCCATGTCTCTGTTCGTAGTCGCCGTTGAGTCCACTTACTTCTACACTTGAGATGGACTCGAAATCCCCTTTTTTTTCAGGGAAAAGGAAGTAATGTATAACACCGGACGGGGCGGTGTTTTGGTTCAAGAGTTCCCTTATGCAGGTTTTGACCGGTCCGCCGTGCTATTGCCGCGACCGAACTACGTCGAATCGTACCACAGGCCTGAAGAGAAATTGTACACGGAAACTCTGGGATACGCACATCAGCACTCAGTCACTCAGTCGTGGTATCCCTAGAATCTTTGCGTCTGGATCTCCATCGTATATTAAGTGCATGTGTATCTTCACTCTTCACCAATGTCTGTTCGTAGCCGCTGTCGAGTCTACTTGCTTACTCGCATTTCTTTCGTCGCATTCCTTGCTGACTTACTCTATCATTAATGGCGACACCGCCCTAGTCCTGCATTTGAATTCCGCTTGACCTGTTATTGGATAATGTATCGCGTTGTATGAGCATTTGATGAACAAGTTATTCACGGTGATCGGCTCCTGCATTTTATTAGATAAAAGCCTACAACGCAGATGTGGCTATAATGAATTATCCGGCGAACCTTCGATTTATCATAACCTAGCATCAGAACTCTTACTTGACATTAAAGATGAATGCGACCTCACCATTGCCACCCGGGTCGCACAGCGTAGACAAAATCTATGGTCACTCGCAAGTTGGGCGAACTCAAGGACTGCGCCAACTTTTGAACAGCCCAGTCGATATCTTTGTTCGTGCATGACTGAAGAACGGCCGGGAAGTCACAGGATACAGTAATGGTCGCAAGAGCGGGAAATAGATCCGCACTGAATAGCCTGATATAACTGCCCAGGTCGTGGAAGATCTGTGTCGCAGAGCGCAAGCGACCCAAATCGTGTGCTCTGATGCATAATTCCTTCAAATGAGGGGTATGACCAAGGGAAGACGATAAGTCCCATCGAGAGAAGTTGACGCAAATACCGAGAACTTCCAGTTTGGGCAAGACTTGCAAAATAAGCCCGAGTTTGTCACCATGAATGACATAGCCACTGGTAAAATGCAAAGACAGGAGCATGTCTTTGAAAGGTTCGAAGAATTCTGGCCTTGGATCATCGGACACTTGGAGGTGTCTCAAAGACGGCAAAAGGCGCGGGTGGATACTGCCAGGTCTTGGAGTGGGGCCCATTATCGTTAGATGAGTAACACGTAGAAGAGGTTTGCTAAATTTGAAGACAAACGAATCATCTTCGACCTCGATGGCACGCAGTGAATCTGCATTTAGCCTCAGAACCTGGAGTGGCATAAAGCTTTTTGACTTCGGTGCATGTCTAGAGTAAAAGAACTCCAAGCCACGGGGTATGCACTCAATCATGTTAAAGGCAAAACAGGGGGCTGCATAACAAACAGGGCATGAGGCAATGCGCACATTCCATCCGAATCCAAGAATGCTGACGCAGTGTCGAAGAATACGAGAAGTGGGTATGTGAACTGTTGCCAATGGATCAGCGTAATGGTCCGGGTCGGGGTCGTTAATGTCGAAGATGAGGTACTTCGTCCAAATCCGTGGCCCGAGGCCAAGTGCGCCGTCAGCCGATGTGAAAAAGTCGTCAAGCACCCCAGAGAGGTCCCACGCCATGGACAAACTACTGATATAAATGCCCTCGTAAATCATAGGCCGGACGATGGCGTGAAAGCTACGGCAGACAAGTGTGAGTGCGAGCCTTGTCGTCAGATTGGCTTGGATGTCTTCTGGCGGTGGAACGACAGCACATAGCCCTGAATGTGACCCATTTTGGAGAGGAGATGTTATGGGAACGCGACCTGCGTGTTCTAGGATTTGTGTCCAGGTTTCGAGAGGCAGCGTTTGGGTCATGACGGTGACAACTCAAGTGGGATTTGGCACAGCCACGCTGTCTCGGCAAACCATGTCATTTTATTCTTCACTTTGCCATCCGTCCTATCCGTCTATTGGAACGATTGGCCAGGAAACATTTTGCATTTTTTTCCCCCTCTCTAGATCTCTGTTTCTGTCCCTCGCCGTTTGCATGTTTTTCTACCTGATTTTGTTCACGTCAAGTTTGCTACTGCCACCGATAATCTGACAATTAGCTATTGTTTCGCATATTTGAAGAGCGCGGAATACATCATAAATTTCTATTCTCAACCTACAATTTTTGTTTTGATTTGCCAGTTGTACGCCGTCCCTTTCAAAATGATGTGATGGTGAAGTTGAGAAATCACTGCGTATATGACAGAGCTGCCACTGCCACAATTCCACCTTGTCATTTAGAAATTCACTCGAAAGTTCTTTGAATCCATCAAGAACGGTTCCTGCCGTCGTACAACTGCATTGCTTTGCATTCTGTACTGGAAGGGCACATGCTCGTGACGCGCTTGATGATGATTCTGGAGATAGTCGTGAACGTATATTTCATGCACGAGATGGAATGTGTAAATGTAGAGGAAAGTTTTTCGGGAAAATCATTCACGGTGGCAATCTTCCACATTTCACTGAGAAGCCTTCAACGTAAAATACTTCAGATTGTGAAGTTACTCTGGCGGTATTAAATTTGGATGAAATCCGTTCCATAAGGTGTTGGGATTGGGATAATACTCCTAACCGTGACAAACTTAGGACTCCTGCTATTCGTCAAAGAACACAAGTCAACTCACCGTTCCTTAGTTGCTCGCATAGTATAAATAAAGTCTACGACCACGCGCAAGTCGGGTGAGCTTAAGGACTGCGATATGTTTTCACAAGCATGGTAGATATCTGCTCTTGTGCGTGACTGATGGACGGCCGGAAAGTCGCAGCATACCGTAATGGTTGCAAGAGCTGGAAATAAATCCGCACTGAATTGCCTGACATAACTCCCGAGGTCGAGGAACATCTGGTCCATAGAACGGTGGACAAACGAATCATTTGCCGTGATGTATAATTCTTTCAGGCCTCGGCTATTACCTATGACTGATGGTATGACCCAGTGAAGGTGTTGGATAGAAAAGCCAAGGATCTCTAGCTTGGGGAACGCTGCCAAAGTATGGCACAGTTTGTGACTATGTGAAACATCGCCAATATGCAAGGACACGAGCATATCTTTGAATGGCGCGAAAATCTCGGGTCTTGGATTTTGCGAGTCCGAAATCCGGAGATGGGTCAGAGATGGTAAGAGGTGCGGGGGGATGCCAGATAAATTAGTGGCACCCATTATCGTTAGATGAGTGACGTTTGGAAGTGGTGAATTAATCTTGTGGACAATCGACGCATCTTCGATCTCGATGGCACGAAGCGACTTCCTATTCAACCTAAAAATTGCCGGGGGGAGATACCCTTCTTCCATAGGTGTGTTCCTAATGCGGAAGTACTGCAAGTGACGGGGTATACACTTCATGATGTCGTTCAAGACAGGAAAACGAAAATGGTCGGGACGCCAGTCAGTACAAAAGCGTACATCCCATCCGAGTCCAAGGATGCTGACACAGTGCTGAAGAATCCGTGCCACGGGTATATGAAAGTCCGAACTTGGTTTGCGGTCGGCGATGTCAAAGATGAGGTACTTTGTCCATACACGTGGTCCATGGCTCATTGCGCCATCAGTTGTTGTGAAAAGGTCATCTAGCAACATAGAGAAGCGCAATGCCATAGAACAGCTACTAATTTTGATGACCTCGTACATCATCGGTCGGACAAGTTCGCGAATGTGACGGCAGACGAGTGAGAGTGCATCCCTTGTTGCAACATTGGCGTTGATGTCGTCTGACTGCGGAACGACAGAATGGGGCCAGGAATGAGAATCATGTTGGAGTGGGGATGTGATGGGAACACGGCCTGCATGCCTGTAGATTTTCGCCCAGATTTCGAACGGCAGCGTTTGGATCATCACTGTATCAGTGAGAGGGACTATGCACTGCCACGTTCGGATGTTTGGCATGTGACATTTCGGCGCATGTGACATAAAACTCTTTGCGCTCTGCAACGACGTTCAGAATGACGAGGAGGCCACCATTTTCTGCTAGTGGCACGAGCCATCAAGGTTGATGGCTGCGGCCAAGGAAAAGACTACGGAACGCGGTTTGTCCCGCACCATTATTGTGTCTACTTTTCGGTTCAATCCACAAGTCGTGGCGGACTCCATCCTGTATCCCCGCCTTTTGCAACTTTGATGTCATGGCTTGTATCAAATGTGCGGGATCGAGGTGTCGAATGGCCACTAGCAGAGGACGGAACGTTTCACAAACATTGAGCGCGTGGATTCTACGGAAAGCCAAATGCATTTCGAGAGCGATTACTCAAATAAACCGTCTACCCTATTTTGTTTTGAAGCTGTTGAATACTTGTGGCAAATGGTTCATGATAAGAACTGACGTGCTTACCAGAAATTAAAATACCCGAAATGGATTGGAACCAACCCTTACAAGCACTCTGCATTCCGACGAGCCCAACCCCTTCGAGAGGTCCACACATGTAGCGGTAATATCTGCAGACCATCGTGTGAGAGTGGTTTCAGAAAAATGGCATGACACCGTGATTGTCTCAAGAGCTGGAAAGACATCCTGGCTACCAGTGAACCACACTAATAGATCTTTTAAATCTCGAAAAACCCGCTTCAGAGATCGGCCGCGGAACGAATCGTGATAACCGAGGTGTATATGTCTCAAGTAAGGCTGGCGAGTGATGGCAGACAATGTTGGCTGTAATAAAATGCCGTGGGTACCACCACTGTGAAAACCAAGGGTATGGAGTCTGCGAAACCGTTGCAGTATTGTTTGCAGTTGAACATCTACCAGAGGAAATGGACCACTATGAAATGAGATGACCTTATCATGGAAGGCCGCGAATGTATTATCGAATGGATCAAGGCCATTATAGATGTGGAGATGCGCTAGTAATGGTAGATGCTGAGCTTGGATGTTCCTCCCTTTGGTCGATGTTTTCGCCCTAAGATGGGTAACCTTCGCGAGAGAGACATTGCTCAGGTCCGAGGAGTGGAACATCTCAGAGGCGTCCTCCGTCTCGACAACGCGCAATGAATCTGAGTTCAACCTAAGTACTGCTGTATTGAAAGAATCCTCCCCTGCCATCCACCCAATAGACTGAAAACAGAAGAATTGCGAGCCGCGAGGAATGCATTCTGCGGCGCAATCTGATTGGTCATTCATACCCAGAATGGTATCTGGACTGTCGATTTTCGATACCACGCCGATGACATTTGTGCAATGTTTGAAAATGCGGCACATGGGTACGCGGTATGTTGGGTTTGGATTCGTTTCCTCAAAATCGAAGGATAGGTGTTTCGTCCACAAACGCGGACCATTTTCATGAGGAATTCCAGCATTTGTGAAAATATTGTCCAGAAGGTCGGCAAAACGCCAAACGCTGGATGATTTCGTGAAATGGATGACCTCGAAAAGGATTGGCCGCACCACTTCTCGAAATTCACGGCAGACCAGTGCAAGTTTGAGTGCAACCTGCTTCTCCTTTGATGGCCAGCCAACGTACTGTCGCGGAACAACGGGGTGAGGTAAGATCACTGGGTCGTAATGGGAAGATTGTGGTATATGAGTAACTATAGCATGTTCCAAGATCTGGGTCCAGAGTTCAAAAGGTAGCACTGTGGTCATGACTGCTCAGCACAAGTGCGTAAGGGAGGCACGGTTTGCAAACCGTGCCATCCAAACAGGCCCATACGTGACGTAACTAGTACTGTGACGCAACAAGCCTTCAAACATGAACGTCGACAACATCTCTCTTCCACCGGAAATTTGGAGGGAGATCATAAAGCTTGCTACCTTCCTCACATACTTCGACCTCATTGAGAATCCAATAGATTGGCCAGACTCAGTCATGTCTAAACCTTCTGCCGAATACTGGGAATACTGTATCATTACGACCGTAGGTTCGTCACAGATCACAGTGAGCCGTGAACTGAACCTATTTTCAAGCGACAGTCATGAAATTTTCCGGCCAGTGAACCAAAAATTTCAGGCACTGGTGGCAGCTCACCACTGTTTCGCCACCACAGAGGCCAAAAATAGCAAAAATGAACCTAAGTAAGTGGCAGGTCACAGACACCTTCGGGCAATGAACTCATGAACCTACCTATCGAGGGTGTCACACTCGAATGACCGTGAACCTACGGTCGTAATGATACAGTACCTGAATACCAGGATGTCCTTGAAACTCACGTCGCGAAGCTTTTCGACAATTGTTGATGAATTCCCCATTGATGTCATTTGGATATATGGCACAGAGCAAGCGTATCGGCTGGACGAGGAGCTTCGCCGTCGGCTGACTGCCAGTCACGGTATGAGTGCAAGTCCTGCTGGGAGTGACGAGACGTCGGAGTCGGACAAACAACCACGTCGATTAAGAATCCGACATCTGTTTCTTCATCAAAAAATGACCCACCGACATAATCCATATGATGGCCCACACTATGACTTGCACAATCTTTACGCTCGGATCTTTCAATACTGTACTGATCTCTCAGGGTTTATTTACGTGAACATGACCACGACATCGTTCAGCGGGGGGCTCGCGAACGCCATCGCAGATAAATTTCCAAGGCAACTCCGTTACATCCACTGGAATGCTCTCTTCCTCGCTGGTTCCACCTCCCGATTTTTCCATCGCGTTGCACACTCACTGCGTGCGTTTCGAGCGGACAGAGCACAGACTTCTGGATCTTTGAGAACTGGAGTCTCTCTCCCCGCCCTCACACATATCGATATGTCCTCCACCGATCTTGGTCTCAATTGGATGGTACAATGGAAACTTCCTTCCATTACCCATATTGCGATTGGCGACATCGGTCCTAACCTGTGCGAATTTCTCGCATCAGTCAATCGTACGTTGATTTCTGTTCGTTTCGTACGAATGGAAACCAGTGCACCCTTTCGCGAGGTTCTTGCAGTTGCGCCGAACCTGCAAGAATTATCCTACTACGTTTCCGATGCCCATAAACACCTGTCAAGTTCTCGTTATTGGACATCTGACCTGTGTCATCAATCTCTGCAACACCTCACAATTACATTCATGACGTACAGTCGATCAAGTTTGCTTGAATATGTTCGCCCAATCAACAAGCTGCATTTTACCAAACTGCAAACTGTAAGAATAGAACTTCGTCCCTTCTACGGAGATCCGCATTTCCACTCGACCGTAGCGGAGTTCTTATTGGAAAATTTGGATATGTCTAATCATCCCATCAGCATTACGACTCGCTGATTGCCACATTGTGAGTTTGCTGTGTCTCATCGGAAGTTCACTATATTGAAATTGGTGGCGACGAAGGCAAAATATACGACCCAAGCGTCAAGCATGCACTGGCATGTCTGGGTTGTCAAGTAAAATTTGCCCTTGTCCATCATTCTTCCTCGGTTCTATCTGCGTTTGTAGATTCCAGATTTAGCTTGTTGAATTGCTGTGGAGGAACTTGAATCACATCGTGAGGCAATTCGAAGCTGCCTCGGATTCAGCTTTTCGATGCTTTGAAATCTGCAAGTTCATTGGGCGTGCCGTTGCCTGGTCATGTTGCACGCGGTAGCGACTTGCGCTCCTGGCCGCAGAAATGGAGCTACAGTACGAAGCACCGCCTGAAGTACACGATGCCTCCTTCTATTTTAGCTTCTGGCTCTTATACTACTCGCAACATCAATGGCGGACATTTATTTCCTATGATGAATGTCATTCACATCGATCGCCGCTCACAAATGAGGCGACCTTCCTACGACGGCTTTGGTTGCAGGCTACCCAGCGAACAGTTCATGCAGTCGTGCCAAAATAATGTGCCCACTGGCATTGAATGATGGCTTCTTCGTATCATATCACAGCCGACTAACAAACGCTCGTCATTTTTACACCAGTCACGTTTCATCAACAAATATGGATTTCCCGCCCACATCGACTGAAAGCCTACCGATCTCCTTGCATCTTCCAGCAGAACTATCCAACAGCAGCCGATTGGGAGGAAACTTGGTGGCTGCTCGAAGCCTGGTGGTGTCCCAGACTGGTTCATTCGAAGAAATGGGATTCACAGCGGTTTGATCTGTATGGAGGCGTGATTTGATAGCGTCATGAACACCGCGAGAATGGTTAGCGCAGTATAGCTTGTAGAAAGTGAGAAGTGTCGAGTCGCCGAGTCGAGTCGCGCCGGGGATGTCCGAGGTCGCGATGGGTTAATGCAGACAGGAAACTCGTGACATAAGGATAGTTTTCGGCGCTGCGGTTTTTCAAGCTCACCACAAAATTATATCTACAATTCCTTTGAGTTTTTGCAAGATTAGGATTTCGCCTTAATTTTGAAAGGGACGCGACAGCTCACCGTTACCTAGCTTTTACACGAAATGGACAAAGCGTATGACCACTCCCAATTTGGCTGAACTTAAGGATTGCATTAACGTTTGACAAGCAAAGTCGATGTCCCCTTTTGTGTGTGACTCATCGACTCGAGGAAAATCGCAGGAAACGGTAACGTTCGCAAGAGCTGGGAATAGATCCACACTGAATTGCCTAATGTAACTTGTGAGGTCGAGAAAAGCCTTGTCCAGAGAATTGGAGGAATCATATGCTTTGATGTATAATTCCTTTAACCGTGGGCTATGAACTAAGGATGAAGATATGTCCCGGCGAATGTTGTAGGTCGCGAATCCGAAGACCTCCAATTTGTATAATGCTCCCAGAATTTCCCGTAGCCTATTACTCTGGGAATAAGCGCGAACATGCAAAGATACGAGCGTATCTTTGAAAACGTCAGGTCTTGGACTGTCCCAGTCAGAGATTCGGAGATGGGTCAGGGACGGTAGAATGTGTTGGGAGATGCTGGCCGGAGTACTCCATATCGTTAGGTGAGTGACGTTCACAAGCGGTGTGGTGAGCTTGTCGGCAAATAACGAATCATCGATTTCTAAGGCGCGTAGTGAATCCTTATTCAGCTCCCAAACCTCTGGGGGCAGATGAGCTAGCTTCATCACTGTACTCGTAAAAGAAAAGAACTGCAAGCCTCGCGGTACGCACTCAATGGTGCCTCCAGATCGCACGCACCATAGGAGTCCCACAACGCTCGCACAATGTCGAACAATATGTGATATAGGTACGTGAAATATGGATGTTGGGCCAAGGTCGTCAATGTCGATGATGAGATGCTTCGTCCATACCCGTGGACCAACTCTGATTGCGTTCTCAGCCGTTGTGAAAGTGTCTTCAAGGACCGAATGGAAGCACCGCGCCGTGGTTATACTGTAGATGTGGACGACCTCGTATACCATTGGCCGGACAATCTCGCGAAACTGATGGCAAACGAGTGTGAGGGCGAGCCTTGTAGTCAGATTGGCATTGACATCCTCTGGCTGTGGAACGACGGAATAGTGATGTCAGGTCAGGGCAGAAAAGCCCTTGCCCTGCCCGTACCCTGCCCTGTGAGGCCCTGCCCGAGCCTTGCCCACTATCGGGCTCAAGGAGGCTCAGGGCCCAGGTTTACTTTCTGAAAAGCCCAAGCCCCAGGCTCAAGCCCGACGAAGCCCGTCCCTCAGAGTCAAGAACGCTGCGACAGGAAAGGATCGGATATTATACTCCAAAATGTGCCAGGTCAAATTCCTGCCATTAGGTATGTGTCAAATGACTTACTAGTCGGTTTCCGCTCAAATACAGCGACGTAGATAGGATATCCAGGGCAAATTAATGCATACATCCAGATTTACAACTGTATTGCACGTCGGCAGTACGGCGTGATATGGAAAATGTCAGGAGGGTCTTATTTAAATCACAATATGTGAGTAGAATTCGGAGCTTACTGATCGACAGGTCAACCTGTGGATCCTAAAAATACGCTCGTTAGAATTTTTTTCCGCGGTCTCACCGCGATGTTTGTCCACAACAAATACCTTTATTCGTTCACCGAACATGGATGCCTCCACTCACCTGAATCTGAAGGTATGACACCGTATGGAACGAATAAAATAAAAGCCGCACATACCATTAATTTACGCTACAGGTCTCTGTGATCTGCTCAGATCAATGTCAGGTTTGCGAGCCCGGGCCCAAGCCCTTGCCTGGCCCTGCCTTGCCCATGCCCGCCACCTAGGCTCGGGCTGTGGTTTCCGGAAAGCCTTGCCCTCTAAGGCCCTGCCCAAGCCCCGGGCAATCGAGCCCTGCCCTGACCTGACATCACTACGACGGAATAGTCGGGCCAGGAATGAGAATCGTGTTCGAATGGGGATTGGATGGGAACGCGCGCTGCTTGCTCCAAGATTTGCGTCCAGGTTTCGCATGGAAGAGGTGGGACCATGTCCAAGTCCAGTTGAGTGGCAGATCTTAGGTTACATCGCTGGCTTTGAAATTCGAAAGCCGAAAGAGGGAACCGACTCTATATGTCTCAGATTCCACTTGACTCCAGCAACAAACTTTGCAACATGTCGTAAGTCAAGAATTTCATAAATCTCGGTTGCAGGGGACGTTGACCAGAATTTGCACTCATATTTATTTACCTCATAATCTTAGCGACGAGCAAGCAAAGCACTCCGAGTCGGCGGGCACGGCGGACTCTCCCCAACAACGACAAGTGGATATCATGAATGCGCTGTACGCTCTGTCTGAATCATATCCTCGAGCTCCACCGGCGCCAACCCTGGCCCTTCATAATCTTAGCGAACCGCAAGCAAAGCAATCTGAATCGGCGAGCATGGTGGAACAGATGAATATGCTCTACGCCCAGTCTCAAGCATACACTCAAGTTCCACCGGCGCCAATAACAGCATCGAGGATTCAGACCAACCCAATGGCGTCACAAGCATTGAAATACTGGCAAAATAGCATCCCACTCGTGTCGTACACGCGCCCTCCACTCGATACACCGAAACACGCCATTACACCTGCCGAACTCGATGCGTTCAAAGCAGACCCCATGTCCCTGGTCGGCCGCCAATTCGTGCATGAGATGAAGGACGGCGAGTCTGATGATGCTGACTGTGTGTGGTGGGAGAGGTATGAGGATGAGGATGAGGACGAGTATATTTGGTTTATGGTGGTGAGTTTCATGTACGGGCTGGATCCACATCCAAGAGAGGGGCAGGAAGGGCGAAAGATCACGGAGCTTATGTTAAATTTTGAGGGGATGACGGGGATGATGGCACTTCCGTTGTGGGAAGTGGAGGAGAAGGTTTCAACATGTGAGGTTGTTGACGTCTAGTGCGTTGTATTGCAATATCGGCCGGGGGAAGAAATAGTGTCGGATGGTGAAAGTGCATCCATGAGTTGCATGCCCGGGTCTGTTCGCTACCACTCGTGTCAATTCAGCTTTTCAGCTTGAAACGGTCGAAACGAAAGCAAAAGGGCGACCAAAAGCTAATTTCTTTGGTGATGGGGAAAGCTTCAGCTGCGTTTGACAAGCACATTAATGATCATGAGTGTTAATGTAGTCCGTGATAACGCGTAAGAAGAACCTGATATTTCACCGTGGAGTGTATAACGGAGGGCTGAAAAGCCCACTGCTCGAGCTCAGCATTGGTGGTACAGTATTCTGACCAAAGTATTCTGACCAAAGTATTGCCGCACCCAGGGCAACTTGAGAAGTCTGTACACAACCAGTTAAAACATCAGGAGCTGGAAAAATCCGGTCCTCTGAGAACAGCTGAGAAATTCAAAGCTTTCTGTGGCGGTCTGGAAATACACGACTTGACTCGGAACTCCCAGGATTGTCGACTCCAAGCTTGTATATCACTTCATCTCCCTGTGTCGGTGTTGAATGAGAACGGATGGAGTTGACTGGGCTCATCAGTTACTGAGGCGTGTCTGCCATGAAGGTGCCACGTAAAAAGAAAATGAGTGTGCCCCGCGCCTATCAATTTTCGGCGAACCTGCTATCGATGTTACGTACTTACACTTTGTTAGTGCACGCCCCTTCTTCTAATGTACACTAAATGTAATTCGCGCCCATTCATCTCATCTGCGTCCATCTCACAACCGAATCTTCTTTTTGACGATAACAGGAACGTCCCGCAATCCCCCGACCCCAGTCCGCAGAGGTCCAGCGAGCGTCTTCGGAATCGGAACCGCGATCGCGCTCATCATTTCAGGCTCAAAGAGAATCACACAACGCGTACGGCACGCGAGCGCGCAACGCGCGCGGCGGCGTCTGGCGTGCTGGAGCGTGAGCACGACGGCAAAGGAAGACAATTCGTTGATGAGGATGGCTCGGAGGAAGTTTTTTCCTCATCATCGACGATGACGACACCAACAACGACGACGATAAGACACAGCGCACGGCTCGTTGCTCGCGGAAAACGAAAGCGGGCTGAAGATCCACATCATGCGCTCGTCATTGCTGCGCTTTTGCAGTCTCCGATGAAGAGAAGGAAGAGGGGTGGGTTGGCTAGGCGGTCAAGTAAACCCAGTGCGATTTTTTTATTGTTTGTTCGTTGAACGGAATGACTGAACTCTGCTTGTTGTAGATGCTCGACGAGTATCCCCCGCTGCTATTCGGCCAGTAAAGGCATCCTCGTCGTTCCGTTCACAAGAACATGTCTTTGTCGTTCAAGTTCCGCAGCAACGATTCCCGTTTGTCGCGTCATCGAACTGCCGTACGTCCTCTGTTCGCCTTCGCACCTACCCATCCATCCTGTTCTCTGTTTTATTCTGTCATTTGTTATCAAAGTTTCATTTTGTCCAACTATTCCGGCCTCCAATCAATCAACTATCAACCTCACCTCTAATTCGTTATTCGTTATTGTCGCCTGCATTCCAATCATCCCACAATCCCAATCTCGGCCTTCGTCCCAATGATCTATCGGTCATGAACATTGATTACATCCCGCTATCTGTTTTCCTAATCACTCACTTGAGTGACGTTCTCGTTCTTCTTTCCCCATTTCATTCCATTGCTCCCTCTATTGTCTCTTGATCTAGAAACGACTCACGGACAATGCTGCATCCAAACAGACCTCCATCCCGTCACTGTCGAAATCGGTGTCGACGAATCGGACGTGAGCCCCACCGATGTTACTAGCACCCACTCAACCCAAGATGAGAAACTGATCCTACCGACCTCACCTGTGCGGAAGCATGCTAGCGAAGGTGTCATCCTCACCCGATCCCGTGCTCAACAGCGGCAGCAGGAGTTATCGACGTCAGCTTCGCAGGCATCGAGCTCTTCGTTGATACCGGTTTCTTCTTCATCTGTAGTACAGCGGCCATCACCTTCACCGTCGCCGATGTCGGTCTCGGTTTTTGTACCGCTCCCGATTTCCAGGTCTATACCTGCCCTCGTACAACCAGAGATACTTCCCCGATTACCATCGAACCCGCACACCCATACCCAAGCACATTCGCCTTCTCAACACATACGACCACCTACACCAACACATACCCCCGCACCCGGACCGGGGCCAGCACCTAAACATCCACACCCACACCCACACCCGCCTCGGAAGACGTCAAGTCGTCGCGCAACGATGATAGCCTCCTCGTCTCAGATCCCTGAGACGGCTAGTTTTACTCGTTTGAGTTCGACGATTGGCACACCAGTAAGGACGTCGATGCGGTTGTCGGCGCGTGCGAGCCTCTCCCGACCGACGTCTTCTGACGTGGCGGCGACACCGACTCGTACGCCTACACCACATCGGGCGAGCACTCTTCGGAGTCCGACTGATGTAAATCCGAGTCCTGGTGAAGATGATGTCGACACGGAGTCGGGGCTACTCCACCGTTCTGTACCGCAGCTACCTCCGGCTTTGACGGTTGGCCCAACTTCAATAGAGACGGAGATGCATATGGAGGTGACGATAGGGTCGGTAGCGTCGACGTCAACGCAGCCATTTTCATCCCCCGCGATACCATCACCGACACCGACACCGACACCATCAGCGACATCGCCAGCGACACCACCACAGGTACCTTTTCGACATCGCTACTCGCCTATATACCCGTCTTTGTTGAGACATTGCGTAACGGCCGACTCGGATGCTACCGAGGTCGACAATGGAGCATTAGCTTTGCTGGAGGCGGATGCCCCGATGTTACTTTCAACTCCATATCCAACAATACCCTCAACGCCAACCTCGCCCCCCTCACCCACGCCGACGACGCCAACGCGAACACCATACAACCTCTTACTTAGCCCAACCCGCCCACCTTCCCCTCGCATACAGGTGCCAGAATCGGAGAGGAAGCGCGAAGTGCCGTTGTGGATGTGGGCTACTAAGATGCGTGTTAGAGAAGCGTGAGTCTTCTTCATTCGTGTAGTGATGGGGAGATTGCTAATAAATGTGATGAGTACAGTTGTGATACGTACGGCGTGCACGCGGTTAGGGCTCACATACTCGGTGAATGTGAGACGATGGCTGGTGGTAGTGGTGGGTTCGCCAACTCCAGTGGGAGTGGTTCCGGTTCTGGATTCGGCGTTTTTGGCGCTAGGTATGAGTGGGCCGGAGAATGGGAACAGGAGCAAGAGCAAGGAGGCGGGGATATGTTCGTGCAGGTCGTTACCCCGGAGACGTTCGTTCTGGATAATTTGGGTTGCGAAAACGACAGTGAGAGTGATGGGGACGAAGAGGAGGATGTGGAGGATGTCGGAGATTTGGATTGGAACGATGTTAGGATGGATGCCGATGCCGTTCCTGACGTTCCTGAGGAAATGCCACTGGAGGCGGAGACGCATTCGTATGACACCAAGACGCAGGTTGGGATGGAGATCGTACTCGAAGAATCGGATCCGTATCCTCCAGCGATTTTGACTCAAATATCCCCGTCACCTTCACCTTCCTCCTCTTCTTCACACATCCACACGCCACACTTCGGCAGACAAATACAACGCATCGACATACCACCACTCAGAACTTTTCCGATCCCGCAATACGAGTTTTGTCATCCCATAAAGGGGAGGGGTACGCCGGGGAGAGGGAGGGCTTGGGAGGAGTGGATGCGTGTCGCTGTTATGAGTCCTGGAGTGGGAATGGAGATCGATGGACCGAGCTTGTTGAATGGACGAATTTTGGATGCGAGTGGTAATACTCATGCTCACTCAAGAGGATCACAGGCTCAAGAATCGGGACCTGTACCCGCGCTTGCAACTGCACCTGCACCTGCACCTCAACATCCGGAGGGTCCAGGATCTATTCATGGCATGGACGTCCCTGGACCATACGAAGATGCAGCGAAGTTCGAAGCCTTCGTAGCGCAGATCAACGCGCGAGGTTATACACCACCTCCGCATCCATATGCACATTCTCACCCGGAGTCAAATCACCTTACTCGTTCCCCGTCGGACATTTACCATCACCACGTTCAGAATTCTAACCACATCCATGATGCGCCGCGCAAAATGACTACGGGTGCTGGCCCGACTCTTGCCATTGCAGCTCTTATACCATCGATACCGTCGACGACGCTCCAGCACGCACTGGGTTTTGCGAGTCATTTGGGATCGCCATTACATGACGCACAGGGTCGTGGTGTACCTTCTTCAACTGTCACTGCTGACGCCGGGTTCGATCGTGGTGACGCGATCACGGTGGACGTACATGTCCTCAATGACTTGAACACGACTCAGTTTGGTGGTGCGCTTGAGGAAGGGGAGGGATCATACGTGCTACCTGACACTCCCAATAAACCAGGCTCGCCAAGCAATCCACCATCTGTCCTCCAGTTCGATTTGCCAGCCACGGAGGTATTACTTTCCAGTGCGACTGAATTGATGGAAATTGCGCACGATATCCAAGTGTGAGGTTATATCGGATCCACTCATCCTTACCGAGGGCGGATGGACACCCACAGCATACCCAGCCGGCTTTGTTGGATTTCCGCACTCGTCTATGCAATACCCTGGATCATACCATATGGACCATCGGTACTGATGGATTTAGGAGGTCAAAGCCTACGTCGTCGTTCGGGTTCAATCAACCAATCATAAACCATGTCTTATTATTCAGTTATGCTACTCTTTCGCTGGCTACGCCAGGCGCGTCAATGTTCCTCGTCTCTCGGCTCTCTCAAACAATATCCGGATGCTCGCGTAGTCACTGAATACCCCACCGTCTGCGCCTCGACCTATTCCTCTCACAACCGAATATACACGTCAGTCATCACAACTAACAGGATTATATATGGGAAAGGATCGCTTTGTATTAGTCTCCGGATCTGTTGTCATCTTGTCATCTGTTTGTCCAGATTGTCCTGTCCTGTTTTTGTATACTAGATGAGCGCGCGGCTCGCGTTGAAGGCATGACACCAATTCTGGCAAAAATGAATTTCGGAACTGTTACGTAAAACTGAGTCTCATCTTCAACCACCACATCGTCACCAGCGACTAACATGATGGCCTGCGACTCGCCACCAGGGGATAAAACCGGACCAACACCTGGGTCGTCACGTCTTAAACCAGCGCTTCCACCTGAAATCTTGTGGGATATCTGTCAGCTTGCAACCAAACTTCTGACGTAATTCGATCTCACCTCCAACCCTCACGATTGGCCGGCCTCCGTTCGCCCGGATTTAGACGAGTACCGAGGGTGTCTGAAAACGAAAACCGCACTGAAACTCACATCTCACTTCTTTTCAGACATCGCCGAAGAATGTCTGTTCGATGTCATCGTGCTTGATGACTCCAGTTACGGAGGACGCATGGCTATTCGTTTGCTCAGTGACGAGCTTGCCCGCCGGTTCACTGCTCCACAGGCATTGCAAAACCTGCATACCAGGCAACTTTTTGTCCTTCGCAGCGATTGCAACGGGTTCTTTCAGCCGTTGACGGACGCTGCTACGTGGATTATTTGTCACAGCGAGAACCTTACCTGTTTCGGTTGGTCGGACACCGCAAACCCATATGATTATCATGACCCCCGCAGATGCGTGATCCTCAATTATCTACCAGATACGCTTCAGCTTGGGCATTGGAACGGATACATCTTATCAAGTGCCATTTTTGGAGTTGTCAACCGGTCTCGAAAGTCACTGCGTGCCATGCGAGTGGGCGATGTGATATGGGACGGTGGTGAATCCGAACGCATTTGTCTCCCCCATGTCACACATCTACACATAAAAAGCACCTCGCATCTAACCGCAATTCTCAAAACGTGGAATATGCCTTCCCTAACCCACTTAGATTTCCCTCGCTTTTTCATTGACCGCCCACTATTTCGAATTCTTGAATCAGTGAATTTGACTTTAATCTCCCTCCGTTTCTGGATGCCATATTCAGAACAGCGAGCGGCCGCTGCCATTCTTTAATTCAAAACATGGTCGGTTGCATAACGTTTGGGCGATTGTCCAGCTGGGGTGTACTGTGAGGGCGGCTTCAATATTACAGTTTATTGTAGTCCCCGTCGATGTCTAACATGCCTAGGATCCAACCATATTCTTCAGGCTTTAGAGTGTCTCCAGCCACTTCACTCTCACGATCATCGATAGGCAACAATGGAAGCGCTTCCATGGAATTATTTAGAGGCTCCAAACTTGCGTGACCGTTTTGTTTGATCTCTCTGAGTCGTTGGACCATGCTTGGTCCGCTTTCGCTCTCAGGGATTGGTAAAGCACATGATGGCCGAGGGGCATTGCCGTACTGAATAGGTGCATCCAGGTCATGCGAATCTCCAAACATGTATAATGATTGGAGCCACGGATAGGTAGCAGAGGCAGTTTGAGGTTCCGACGATGCTCTGAGGCCTGCAGAGGTAGGATTTGGAGAGCCTAGATCATTGTTCTCTGACGAACTTGAACCGACCGATTCTTGCAATGGAATGGACGATGGCACTGGCAAAGGTTGGTGCTGTTGCAAGGGATTAGGCAACGCGCCAATACCTCCGACGACAGATGCTAGTGTGGGAGATGGATCACGGGCATCGCCACCTCGTATCTGACTCTTGTTCTTGAGTCTTATTGATAAGTTGTCCATTTTTGGCGACAGCCCTTGCATGTGAATGGAAAATTGTTTGTCCTGGGTCGAAGGATTTGAGTGAGGATCTACTGGCAATGGGTCGGGTGCTGTAGAGTAAGAAGGAAACGCAATTGGGGAGGCGTTGGCATTTCCGTAGCCGTATAACGTTGGAGGCCCATCCAATTCCGAGCTCGGCCTTGGGGTTAGTGGTGTCCACGTTACCGCTTGTTTGACCACAAGAGGATCGTTGGGTCTCGAAGAATGACCCACATCCGAATTCTTTTCGTTCAGAGGTCCTTGCGATACCTCTCTTTGTGAGAGACGCGGTAGTAACTCAAAGTAGTCATCTCGAAATCCGTATTGGCCGAGAGTAGCTCGTCCGAGTCGGGGACCGGGGAAAACGTCCGTCTTTCGGGTAACTGGCTGAATCGGCCCAGTACGCAGTGACAAAGTCTTCACAAGGGCTGCAGCGGTTGGCCTCAGATCGCTTTGGCTGTTCCAACATTGCCTCATGATTTTCCACATTGAATTATCTAACCCTTTGTGGATCAGATCCTCCTCTGGTCGTTGAGGGGTCTCCTTATTTAATATCGCTTTCATAACAACCAAATCACTTCGTATCTCCTTGAATGGAGGACAACCCGTCATCAACTTAAAAAATTGTGAGGGTGTGTCTTTGGGGGAAAAGATTTCGGGGTTCTTACCTCAAGACAGACACAGCCAAATGAGTAAACATCACTTTTATCACTGGGCCGCCTGGCTTGTCCGACTGCATTTCTCTCGAATAATTCGGGTGCTTGCCATCGCAAGGTGCCAGTGCTATTACTACTGGTATTTGTATTGTTTGATGAATCCCGAAAATAGGCGAGACCGAAATCAGCAAGGCATGCTCGCGGGATCTCTGGCGATGTCACAAAAATGTTTGCCTTGAAAACATTTCAACGAAAAATAGGACTGTAGTAGAGAAAGTTACTTACGCCTTTCAAATCCCCGTGAACAATGGGTGACACAAAATTGTGAAGAAACTCCAGTCCTTGCGCAACATCTGTGAGCTATGCAAATTTTACGCGCCGTTAATGGTGGTAGCCGACAGTGGTGTGCTGGGGCATACCAACTCAATCCTATTCGCGCTAGGGTGGGCGATCAGATACTGCATGACATTTCCTGAATCCATCCAAGGTGATACAAGACATAATCGATCGAAATTTTCATCCCCTTTGAACACCCCACAAAATGGTAAAATATTCGGGTGACACAACTGCCGCCAAACGGTTGCCTCGTGGGCAAATTCCTGACATCGATTTAGAAATGATATTCGATCACAAGTCAGTCTTGTAACTTACCCTGAGTGCCTTCTCTTTGATTGACTTGACGTATATCCTCAGCGCTTTCAGCGCAACAGGTTGTCCTCCCCAGGTACCATTCCAAACGTCTGCAAAGCCACCACCGGCCACTGGATCCACCCCTGTTCTCTTGACACCTACCACAATGAGACAATCTGGATAACATGAAAATCTTTTCGATAACTGGGAGATTGTTCTGGTTAGATATTCCCTGCCCTCAAAATAATTCTCGTTGTCCAGAATCTGTTCAATGCATAAATGCGTGGATGTACATGGGTAGTTAAAGGAATGGATGACGGACTTTCTGCACCAGATTGACCGCTGGCTGTGGGTCTGAGGCACAAATGTTGAAAAACGACACCTTCAGATCTGGGTCGCTCAAGATATTTACTAATTTCCTCCGAATCGTGATCAGATCGAGGAAAAGCAAGGTAGCCGGGTCACAGCCGCGTAAAGGTGGTTTCTGGTCACGAGATTAGCTGGCGCGAGACAGCATCAATGAGAACAAACCGATGCAATGCCTTCACTACATTCCAAAACCGTAGTTAGAACTACGTCATGCTTTGACAGCAATTGTTGATCATCCCATGACTCCCATGATCTCAGAGCTTCGCGAAGGGACTCTAGATATCTATGGGCTTATTAAAACATCACATGGGAGAATGGACTGGTTCTACTTTGCTGGTGCTTCATAATAAACCAGGTGGATGAAGGCAAACGTCGTAAGTCTCTGTTTAACAACGAGATCGACTCAGAGCCTTTGATTAAGACAAGGGTCTGGATTCGCACCTTAAAAATCCCGTCCGAGCGAGCCAACGCAAGGCACTCTGTCTTGATTTCGAAGTCCATCAAAGCGGTGATCTTGCAGATAACGGGGATATCCAGGCGTGGGATGTTAAATGTACGCCGCCACATGCATTTCCACTCCTCGTCCAGGCTGGCCATCGATTGTCTGCTAGGAAGTGAAGATTGAGAAGGTTGAATCATGCTCGGAAGCGGCTCAAGTTCGTTGGTGTGTGGAACGTGCGGAAGGTACATTAAGCGCCGCGGAGTTTGGTAATTATAGTATTCAAGCCGATCAACGGACCAAAAATATACAGAAATCGTGTGGGTGTGACCATCGTACTTGAAATCGTCCTTGAAAACAATCAACGACGCATGCCTCAACTGATCGATTGCGTAAATATTCAATATTTTCCCCAAAAACTTCAGCATCAGCGTAACATACCCGTTCTTTGGTCTAATATTCGAAATGGTCACATTGAGTGTACACAGACACCTCGACATTATAGGCAGATTTAATGGACAAACTGGCACACGGAATGTCAGTCTTGAAGACGATCTTGCGTTGGATGACTCTAGATGTTCAGCTGAGTTCACAGATCGAGGTCGATTGACGTATGTCGTCACAAATGTCAGCAATCCTAAAATCACAAATGCGTCGGTACGAATGATACGAATCCTGCAATACTAGTACAAACATTAGCCGGCGTAAGAATAAAGGGCATAATATCAAGAGTCAACCACGTCGACCTCATCCTTCAACGAAACGTGAGTGACGCCCAACTCATAGTACAACGGCTCTGGCTTGGAGTTCTGCGCCTCTACTTCAAGTTGAACTTCATCAATTGCGGTTTGAGGGCTTCGGTGTGGGGTAGCTATTTTGGAGGGCATGGCTATCACGACCGCAACGTCGAGGTCTCCCTGTATCGTCAGTGGAGGTGTAGAAGGGCGAAAGGTGTTCACGAGCTCGATTGGAGGTATAGGAGTTGTTCGGCGATGCCGGGTGAAGAGACGAGATAGGGAACGTCTGCTGGGTGCCTGGTTCGTGTTATGTCTGATCCCCAAACTTTTCTCGGGCACCTTTGGCGTCTGCACGAATAGTGGCTGCGGTGAAAGGTCAGCACATTTCCAACAAATCGACCGTGTATTCACCTTCATTCCTCTCCACACAGTCTCAGAACCGTTCCCGCCCACGGCACCTTCATTATTCGATTCTTGACGGACATGGATGTCCCATAAAATCGGCCGCGGAACTGACACAGTCCCCACCCCCCATCTCCGCGCGAGTTCTTCAGCTGCGCGTACTGTAAACTCAGCCTCATTGCGGTTGCGCCACGTGCGCAGAAGACAGCCAGAGAACACAAGGAGAAGTACGAGCAAAATTGATGCAAAAATGATAGAAGTTGTGATGATGGGTGGCCCTGGTTGCACACCTTCATTTGACGTGGTCGAAGGAGAAGGCACCGAGGTTATCTGGGACGATGTTGTCGTGGACATGGCCGTTGGACACTGTTGCTCACATCGTCCACGTCAAGTGGGAGCGCTGGACCGTGAGTGAACTGGAAATGCCGGGCCGAGCGTGCCGGCCAAAAGTGGTCATTTTGAATTTTGAACTCCGTTCCATGTCAAGTTCATCCCATCAGCGCGCACGGCACAACGATGAATTTACTTTTCTTTGTCCTGTCTTGCAACTTCTTATTCGAATAACTTTCCTCTTTATGACGTTGTCTACGCAAAGTGCTACAATTCCCACCTCGGACTGAGGCCACCCACTGACATGGAGTCACGAAAGGACACGACGGATACACCGTCTCTTCCAGCGGAACTTTGGAAAGACATAATTCAGCTCGCAGCTCCACTGCAAAAATTCTTCGACCTTATTACTAATCCTGGAGATAGGCCTTCTGTAGCTGAACTACGAGCCGGAAAGCTGCCCTGCATGGCCTACACGGAGAACTTAATATCACTGAAGCTCACATGCATCTCGAATGCATTCGACAATTGCCGATGAGTTTTTGTTCGATGTCGTTTGGATCCGCGGCACTGTCAACGCCTTTCGGTTGGATGCGGAGCTCAGTCGTCGTTTCAAAATGGATGCGGCGTTGACTGCTGGTGCAACATCTTCACGGTTCCCGCGAATCAAGCATCTCTTCATCCAAAGCAGAATCTCACATTCCAACGAACTTTCGGAGGGGAGTATTCACGCGGTCTACCAACGGATCCTCTCTCGATGCACCAATATCTTAGGGTTGTGTTGGACGGAATGGATAGCAGAAAAGTTCCACCACGATCCGATCGCGAATGCAATCCTTACTCGTTTTCCGAAACACTTCGCTACGCCTATTTGAGCACTGCGTTCCTCCTCCACCTTCCTGTATCTTTGTGTTCGTTTCGAGCCGTTCCGTCATTCGTACCTCAGGCTGCTGTATCACTCCCACTTCTAAAATACGTGGACGTGGCGACTGTTGACCATAGATCCATGTCAATCCATGCATGGAATTTGCCATCTATTACCTATATCAATGTGGGGGACATCTCTGATGGCGACCTTTTGCAACTTCTGGAAACCAATCGCACATTGACTTCCATTCGAACCAACGACCCGAGGCGGTCAACACTCTCTATAGCAGTTGCATACCCTCTGGAAGAGTTTTCATACCATGCTGCTCTCCCTGTGGTCCACCGATTGGACGTCAGGCCCACAAAATCGAACCCTTCGATACCTCTCCATACAGTTCGAGCTGTATACCCGTGTAGACATACTTAAACATATTCGACCGATTAACAAGCAGTATTTGCCAATGCTGCAGGCTGTGAATTTAACTCATCCTCCCTTCTCTTTGGATGGCGGGGAGAGCGATGCACTGCCAACCGCCACTTTGATCTTATTCTTTTCGGAGAATCTAGATATGTCAATTTACCCTATCGACATCATTATCTCGCGACCTGGGGTATTCGGTGAGAACTTCGCCGAGAAATGAGTTTGATTAACAATCTGAGCTGTCTGGCGTTATCCGGATTCTTGCCACTTACCGAGTTCTTCTGGGCTGTAAGACCGTGGACTAGGAGATGTTGACCTGGCGACGTTATTGGATGTCCACCCCTGCTTGTGCTGTCACTCGCGGCCGCATTTCATGAATCATACCGTCAAGAAAAGGTGATCAAAGGATTTTCCGCCGCGGTAATGGGGAATGAGAATGGCGCAGACTCGGAATCCACGATCGAACGGTGTATTTCCCGGTTCTGTCGGACAGCTCATCACTGTCAATGGTGTGAATCTTGGCCAGGACCTACTAAAATATTAGACGAAGAAAGCCAACCGCAAAACCAGATTCAACGACGTAGTATTCTTTATTTTACGATCCTCGTGTGCTAATAGCTCAGTTGGAATGGTTTATCGAAACTGTGTCATCCCGTCGTGCTTGTATCACTATCACAAGACAGATTAATATTCGACGTTCGTTCCTGAATCGAGGATTACTCTGGAGAGTGAAGAATGCTGCCTGGCGCGTATACTAGTCGTACATTACGAGCTCAAGAAACCCCCTACTATTATGGAAGGCAATCCTCGTGCGACATCGACTGCATGTGCAGCCATGGCCGTAGAGAATCCTCGCATGACTGATAGGGGAGGTGAGGCTCTGATACTTGCGAGCTTTCCGAGGGTATTCGACTGCATTACGCAAGGATGGGCATAGGGATGCTGAGAATCGATTCTACGAGTTACTTGCATTCTGCGTGACCTACTGTCAGTATGACGAAGGGTCGAGTGAGGGGCATCAGGATTACCTGCGACGGCGATCTCAATCGATACATGATGTCCATGCGGCACAGCGACGTGGGCTGATGTAAAAACGTCATAAGTTGGCAGGTGGAAAAAGGGCTATGGGGTCCAACGTACATCGCCCTCGACGTTCCGCTTAGTCTCAAGTAATACCTGCGCATCTTCTCGTGTAACAAAGCTGCGAAAGACCTGGTCAGTACAATTCGCAAGTCCTATGAAAAACATCGACGCACTCCGATCCGAGAACGTCTTCTCCACAATCATGCAGAACTTCGCATTCGCATTCGCAACCAACTCATCCACCTTCACAAGTGGCGCACTCTTCTCCTGCTCGAGCACTCTACCAAGAGCATCCGCAAGTCTCTTCGCATTCCTCTTCTCATTCCGGCACCTGTTCGTAAATTTCAAATGTGCGACTGCTGCTGTTACTTTTAACAGGTTGAACGGCTGTAGTTGATTTGTTGATGAATGCCATGCAGCCACACGGTATCGTTGCCGTATAAGGTGGCTGTGGTGTGGTAGAGTGGGTGTACTCGGCGATTGATAGGAGACTGCAAACGCTGGGAGTCAGCGTGACGAAAGACTAAGTCACTAAGGTATGCTTGCGTACAATTCGGTTTCGATTGGAGCCGAGCCCAGTCACCATCATGACACGGTCGCGCAAG
The DNA here is from genome assembly GCA_004355085.1 of Rickenella mellea. Lineage (NCBI taxonomy): Eukaryota > Fungi > Basidiomycota > Agaricomycetes > Hymenochaetales > Rickenellaceae > Rickenella > Rickenella mellea. The sequence continues at coordinate 42,241 of ML170231.1, read as the reverse complement.
GAAGCTATACCCAGCAATCTGAAAAAGCAACGTAAACACCCTCGAGCCACCACAGATATATATAATCGAAACACTCACTTTCCGAGCATTGCACCGCAACTTATGAGTTCCAACGAACACCTAACAGTAGCAATAGTAGCAAGAGATTCTCCCCGTACGTCCCCGTCTTCGACGTCGCGCACGACGCACAAGGCGTATCATCTGTATGATATGAATGTGTCGATGGTCGGTGTTCACTCGACAGAGGTGGTCTAGCACAGGTATGTGGACGGCGTGTTTGGATACCGCGGGAATCGGATGTCGAGGACTATGCGTCTACAGAGACAGATCAGCTATTGAGCGAAGGCGTCGAGGTTGAGTACACGGGGAAAGGAGAGGAAGAGAAGGAGTAACGAACCTCGTCGAACGACGCTTGCGTACCG
>ML170231.1:0-10386 GCA_004355085.1 Rickenella mellea | reverse complement strand
TATGGCCATACGACGAAGTGCTCGTGAAATCGTTGCAATCGAAATATCAACATTGCAGTTCTCGAGAAGTTTTGATTGCAACTCGTCAAGGTAAAGGGTAGGGTTGGCGAGCAATAATGAATGGATATAGTTCAGATGTGTCATAGTAAGCACCCGTGGTCGTCCTCGTGGCCGTGCGAGAGGGTTTGTTGTCTGACCATGCACCTGGTGAATCGACAGTAGTCTGTAAACACTGCTTTCGTGGCATTCGGCGAGGTTGGCGATTTCAGAAACAGAGAGGCCTTGCTCGTGGCGCCATTTGACGATCAAGTCACGTAGTTGTGGACTCAAACGACCCATGGTTCTCTCCTTCCAAATTCAGAATTTGTTGACCAATAATAATAACAACAAATAACAACAAGAAACATTTTATCACGATCACGATTCGCGTTTTTTATGCAACACACTGTATGGCAAATTTGACTGTATACCATAGGAGTTTTGCGTGTTGATGGACGCGGAAATGTGACGTCAGCGTGATTTTTGAGCTTGAAATCCGGAATACAGGAAAGGAATATCATTTCGAGAACTTCGACGGGGATACGTTGTGCGACTGACACGGCATTCTGCATCGTGTTACGATTACTTGAACTTCAACGGTCGTTCCCGGATCTGCAGTGGAAAGGCAAGATGTTCAGTCTCAGGCTGGCTTCATTGCAAACATTCACAAGTACCAACATGTCAGTTCTGAGCCACACACCCTACTCGTGGATTGAATCGCGCTTGAGGATAGTCGTTGTGGGACCGTGTAGCAATCGTGTGGCCGCCGGATATTCAAGGACGATAAGTGGCAAGCATCAGGCCGACGGGGAAATCCCAATGAGGCAGGCGATCGTGGGTAAACTAATGTGCCTATAATCTCTTCCTCCACATCCACCATGAGATGAACTGCCCCGTTGAGGTTCCTTCAGGTAATTTCTTGGTTCAGGGATACGGAAAATGAGTTCATCCTGAAGACAGTATATGACGGGCGCTGGAAAGCATCGACCCCTATTTATGTCTGAAAGATGACCGTCCAATATGTTACGTGCAAGAGGCTGTTAGAGTCCGTCCCGCTGCGGATGTCGACATTCCAACGCGGTGTGGTGAGTGATAAAATTTCTTAAAGCAACACTTGAATGAATCTGGGTGTCTCTGGCTTGCGATTCCAGAAACAATACGGCAGTCGTTGGCTTTCATCCGGCTCTGGAGCGACCGCTCGAGGAGCGTTAGCGACAAAGTCGACCATAGAAGACCCGTATCAATATCAAGTGGGTTTCGGAAATCGTTTCGCCAGTGAGGCAATGTGCGTAACACATACCGTCTTCTAGGTGTCTGAAGGAGTCTGACGTCGTGTAGACCTGGTACACTGCCAGATGCGCAAAATAGCCCGCAAAAATGCAAATACGATTTGTATGCAGAGCAGGTATGTCCATAGTGATGAATGCCAGTGTATTGTTCTGATTGAAATTTAGATGACCGGATCATCTTTTGTTGCTCCACGTCACGAAAATCAGAACGCGTGCGTACTATACTCATATCTGTTTGGAGTAATCGCACAACTCATAATGTTCGTTCCTACAGCTGGTTGTATAGAATTCGTCCTGCTGTCGCTCACAAAGGGTTCCACAAACTTCCCCATAATCCAGACGTAAGCATGTCCTCCGTACGATCTCCCAATTAACGTTAACTTCCTCGAAGCTCGAGTCGAATTTCCTGCCTCTAAACCCAAAAGTGCACGTGAGCCCAACGCAACTCGCTTGGCGTCCAATCGATATTCCATCAGAAACGACCGACTTTATTGGTGGCCTGAAGACATTTGGAGGTAATGGAGATCCAACGCTCCGCGAAGGTCTAGCCGTCCACCTATATGCTGCGAACTCTTCGATGGGAAAGAAAGCTATCTGCAATAATGATGGGGATCTCTTGATCCTCCCGCAGCAAGGAAGGCTCGATGTACAGACTGAATTCGGGCGGTGAGTCGCGTTATTGTTTTATTGGCGTACGTATTGAATAATTGATTGCGTAGTTTGATGGTCCGTCCCGGAGAGCTTGTAGTGATTCAACGCGGGATGAGATTTAAGGTAGAATTCCCGGATGGCCCGTCTCGTGGATGTAGGCCTCATACACAATTTGCACGATAACGAAGCTGACTACCAGCTTTGACAGATATTCAGGAAATATTCGGATCTCATTACGAACTACCGCAACTTGGCCCGCTTGGTGCCAATGGTTTGGCCAACCCGCGCGACTTCGAATTTCCCCTCGCCAGTTTCGACATTGACCACTCTCCTTGGGAGATCGTTTATAAAGTGTGTGGTCAGCTGTTTGTGTGTAAGCAGGAACATTCGCCCTTCGACGTCGTTGCTTGGCATGGCAAGTGCGTACGAACGTTCTCTTGTCGCTCGGATATTTCTTATAGTCTATTGCTGAACGTGTCCGTTCAATGTAGTTATGTGCCTTACAAATACGCGATGGAGAGATTCGTGAACGTCGGTTCGATCTCGAAGGACCACATCGACCCCTCGATATTCTGCGTCCTGACTGCGAAGTCGAAGACACCTGGCACACCTCTTTGTGATCTTCTGATTTTCAGCCCTCGTTGGGACGTTGCATCGCATACTTTCCGGCCGCCGGTGAGCCTCGAACCTTATCCACTTTTCACACTCTTCTGATCAATTTTTATAGTACTATCACCGTAATGCAGCTACGGAATTCATGGGTCTCGTATATGGCGAGTATGGCGGACGATCGGACGAATTTACTCCTGGAGCGGCGAGTTATGAGACAGGATTCTGTCCACACGGCGGTTAGTTGTATTCCTCGTTACCCTGCTGTATTTGAAGAAAACATCGGCCACAGTCTCTTACGATGAATTCAAAATGGCCACTGAAAGTGAATTGAAACCTATGCGCGTGCACGAGAATACAATGGGTATGTTTATGTTCTTTCCCGGGGCGTTACTGAATATTGGGATCAGCGTTCATGTTCGAGTCAAGTATGATGTTCACGCTCACTGATTATGCGATGAAGCGAACTGGGAAGCTTCACGGTGCGCCGTCAGATAATTATCTTGTAATTAACCGCTGATGTGAAATTCTATCTTGCAGAACACGAGCCGAAGATGTGGGACAACCTCCGTGGTCAATTCGTCAACCACATTCCTGAGGTCAATGCCGCTTTGAAAGATGCCGGACTTCCAGAAATGGGAGTTGGGAGAAAATGAGGAACGTTGCAGACTCATTTGTCAATTTTCTTTTCCTCAGCTCGTCGAACTCCAATCCTAATATCCTCCGATGTACATGAATTTTTTTTTGAAGTAAATCAGTTGTCGGATCAACCTTAGCTACGGGTGTAAAACAGAATACGACTTATGAGATGGATAAACTGCATTGGCCGAAATAGTGCCCTTCCTTATCTCAACCATGGGTAAGTCACAAGAATGCACATGTATGCGTCAGTTCGCGGCTTTCACAGTAAAGGAGTCGAGGAATTTGACTTTTATTCCTTCAGCAGAACACGATTTGCATCCGTCTGCTTTGGTGTTGATTGACATTTCCTTTTCCGGAAAATAACTAATCATTATCTTCCTGACGTCATCTTCGCGCTGTTATATGGCCAAACAACACGTCAATATTGTTAACCTTTCGTCCATAACCCTTCAAGCCTGCAACGATCACCATGCTCGTCGTCGTTTTCGACGGCCAAGGCTCTGTCCCCGCCGTCCCCAACGACGATTGCCTCTCTCCTTTAGCCATTACATTCCTTCATGAAGCTCGAAACACACTCACTCGCTTACAAGCCTTGGCACCAGACGACGAGCATGTTCTTTCTCATCTAAAAGATATGCTGAGTGCCAGCATTCCGACATCTGATCCTCGCTTGCTTTTGAACCCCATCATTGCGATCCCAAATCTCTATGTTCTCCAAGTTCTTCGGTATATGATCGCGATCGAAAACGACGAAAACCTTCTCGTAGATCCCGACGTCCTTGGCATTGTTGGTTATTCGTCTGGTATACTTCCTGCTCTTCTGGTTGCGACATCGGAATCAAGATCGGAACTTTTGTCGAACGCACTTCAACTTCTCACTGCGGCATTTTGGCTCGGTTACCATTGCCAAATATACCGTCAGAACGGTCTCAGCGACATTCCTGCATACGATCCGGATGTCGAAGAGCCATGGAGTATCGTTCTCTTTGATCACTCCCAAGAAGAGGCGACTGAGCTAGTGGATGGTTTCAATCACAATGTTAGTTTTTCTCCGATCTCATCGAATTTGCCGTAAAGATCTTTCCTCCCTCAGAGTCGTGGACAAACGTTGTACATCACAGCAGTCACGGATACGTCCAGTGTATCTGTCTCCGGTCTTCCAAGCGCGCTTCAATCCTTCCGCTCGGGTCTTCCGATGTCCATCCCGACTCGACCTCTTCGCATTTACACACTCTACCATGCTCCGACCCTCCGCGACTCTGTCAAACCAGCCGTTCTAGCATCCCTCGCACAGCACACATCCTACGCAATTTCGCTGCGTCTCATCCGGCCATTATACTCCAGCGCGTCAGGGAACGTTCTTCCAATAGACTCGACTTCAGACGATCTCATAAACGCGGTGTTGGACATGATACTAGTAGAACCAGTCAGATTCGATTTGGTCACATCGAACATTGCTACTCTCGCATCGGCTTCGGAAGCAAAGAGAGTCTCCATTGCCAATTTCGGAGAGCTTGGGCGCCTCTTAAAACGTGCCTTGACAGATTTGATTCCCGATTCAACCGTTTCCATATCCGTCAACGACTTGTCGTCCCCCACCATCCTCCGGCCTCGGGTTGAAAAAAATGTACCAATCGCCATCGTTGGTCAAGCTTTCAAGTTTCCCGGAGCGAACAACGAGGAAGAGTTGTGGAATATCCTTGAACAAGGTCTGAACACCGTCTCGGAGGTGCTATTCCAACATTTCTTTCCCAAGTTTTTTCTTTTCTTGCTGATTGGAACCTACCCATGCTTCAGATCTCCAACACTCGCTTCGACGTATCATCATACACGTCTAACCCGCCGACCAATCCTGGACGCGTCCTGAAAACGCTCTATGGTAACTTTATCTCAGATGAGGATGCAATGGGGTTCGATGCGGCATTTTTCAAGATCTCACCTCGCGAAGCGAAGAGCATGGATCCACAGCAACGTGTTCTCTTACAGGTCTCGTATCACGCGCTAGAAAATGCTGGTTATGTGCCGCATGCGACGAGGACGTTTGATCCCGGAAGTGTAGGGTGTTATGTTGGAGTGGCGACGAATGACTATGTCCAGAACTTGAGACAGGACGTGGATGTTCATTATTCTCCTGGTGAGTTGTTTAGTTTGCACTCAAATTTATTCTGTGATGGTAAACCCACCTCTTCCGCAGGTACCATACCTGCATTTCTCAGTGGCCGTATCTCCTACGCCTTGGGCCTATCCGGGCCTTCAATAGTAGTCAACACGGCATGCTCGTCTTCCCTGGTAGCGATTCACCAAGCTTGTCGAGCTATCGCCGCGGGTGATTGTACTGCTGCGCTCGCTGGTGGTGTCAACATCATTTCGAGTCCGGATGTAAGTCATCCGTCCGTCAATTTTCAAGACAAACTATAACTATTAAATATTTCTGGGACACGGGTAGATGTACCTTGGCCTGGATAGAGCCCACTTTTTGAGTCCTACCGGCCAATGTAAACCTTTCGACGAGTCTGCAGATGGATATTGTCGCGCCGATGGTCAGCTCGTCATTTCTCCTCCTCCCCTCCAATTTCCGCTAAGGATATCATTTAATTCACATAGGCTGCGGAATGTTCGTCCTGAAGCGCCTCGAGGACGCGATTGCGGAGGACGATAATATCCTTGGCGTTATCCGCGGGATCGAAGTAAACCAGTCGGGATTGGCGACCTCCGTTACGCAGCCACATCCTCCAACGCAGACAAAGCTGTTCGAAACGTTGCTTGCCAATGCAGGCATCCATCCACATGAAGTTAGCGTCGTTGAGGCGCACGGGACAGGTAAGATTCTTCAGTGCTTTCGAAATCAGACCGGTTCGCTGATATGACACGCGTGACGATCCCAGGCACCCAAGCTGGTGATCCAGCTGAACTGAAGAGCCTTCGCCAAGCCCTTTGCTCTGGTCGCACAATGGAGAATCCGCTCTATGTGACATCAATCAAAGCCAACCTCGGACACGCCGAAGCCGCCTCAGGAGCAGCTGGGCTAGCCAAGCTACTTCTCATGCTGGATAGGCAGTTCATTCCGCCTCAGATATCTCTTCGGCGCTTGAATTCGAAGATAGAACCTTTGGGAAAGGATGGGTCGGTTATCAGCGCTAACGGCGTACCATGGCACTTGTCTGGCGACGGTGGGCGAAGAAGGATCGCGTTCTTAAATAACTTTGGCGCCGCCGGGTCGAACGCAGCGCTTCTGATCGAGGCACCTACCATGTCGCATCGGTCAGTCGCTCGTGAGGACTCAAAAGCCAAAGTCCTGGTTGCGTTTTCTGCAGATTCGGAAACTTCTTTGCTCAAAATACGGGAGCAGTATGTTGCACGCGTAGAAGGTAGCCCGTTACGGGACCGACAGGCGCTCGTGGATTTCGGTTATACTGTCACTGCTCGACGCCAGGTTGGCCCATGGAGGGTCGCGGTTGCTGCAGGATCAGCTGAAGAGCTTGGCCAACAACTCCGTGCTGCCAAACCCTCTAAGGTTGCTAGCGAGAATGGCACGACAGTTTTCATCTTCTTCTCCGGTCAAGGTGGACAGTATTTGGGCATGGGACAGTCGTTGTATGCGACTTCGAAGATATTCAGAGACTCGGTGAATGAGTGTCACGAGATGCTTGTCTCGTGGGGTTATCCTGGCGTTCTTTCTGTTATCAACCCCCAGGGAGAATTGTTATTCGATATGGACGATGAAATTGTGGCATTCCAATGCGCGATCTTCGTCTTGGAGTATGCATTGCTGCAGCCTTTGGTTGGCATTTGGTGTTCAACCCGATGTGGTCATTGGTCACAGGTGAGATCCCCGTTTCATCTCGAGAGACAGGTTAAATGAAACGTTTACCAGCCTCGGCGAGTACGCCGCTCTTGTTGCCGCCCATGTCTTAAGTGTGGATTCTGCATTACGGCTGGTTGCGTACCGGGCAAACCTTATGGTATGACGTTGTGAAATGGGAGTCAGCGGGATGATGGCCTTGCGTCTGGGACCGCAAATGCCGTCGAAAATTCTGGAAGATGGGAAGGAATTTGATATGCTGTCTATGCCCTGTTTCAACACCAGCGCGAGCGCGGTAGTAGGGGGACCTCTGGACCAATTGTCTGCCTTACAGGTTCATCTCGAAACAGCGGGAACTTGCAAATGTGTTCATCTTGAAGCTCCCTTCGCCTTTCACACGGTCGCGATGGATCCTATTCTTGAAGATTTCACCGCGTACGCAGCGAAGTTCCATTTCTCTCCTCCAGACATTCCAATTGGCTCGAACGTGCATGGCCGGATTATCGATGCTGGCGATGATTCGGTTTTCGGATTCACCTACCTCGTGCAGCACGCTCGCCATCCCGTCTTCTTCGAATCTATAGTGGACAGCTTGCTAAGGACCATCGACGTCGAAGCGTGTGTCGAGCTCGGCCCTCATCCTACGACTCTACCAATGGTCTCACGCGATAGCGGGGCAGTTTTGACTTTGCAATCCTTGCACAGATGTGCTCCAGCGGGATCCATCCTCTCTACGTCTTTGGCTCGTCTTTATCAAACCCGTCGCGACCTGAACTGGCGTCAGGTTTCGTCCCAATGCACGTTACATTGCTGTTCCAGCCTACCCATTCACTCCATCTCCCTACTGGGTCCCGTTCCGTGAAGAGCAATCAGACATGGTTGCTGAGGAGGCCAATTCCACCAAATACGCATTTTTTGGAATCATGGACAAAGCGCCCTTCCACGCGCGATGCCAACATGTCCGAATTCGAAACCTCTTTAGAAAAATTGGCTACATTTGTCAGTGGTCACGTTGTGTTCGACTATGCCCTCTGTCCTGCGGCGGTATATCATGAACTGGCCATTGCCGCGGCGACATGTACGATGGACTACGCCTACGATCGTCTGACTCTTTGGTGACGTTGTCTGACGTTCAATTTATCCACCCTTTGGTTTTTTATCACGATTCTTCCATTTCTCTTCGGACCACTATTACCTTGCATCCCACTGGTGGAAAAAATGCTGGCACGTTTATTATCGCATCTTCAAGTCAAAGGAAGGATACTGCACAGGATCCTTCCCATTACGGTCCAAGTCTATATCAATTCCAAACTGCAGCTGCACAGTCCGGTACTTGAGCGCCGAAGGTCCTCTTTGCTTACATGTATAGATGGCAGTCCCCCCGAAACCCTTCGCACTTGGACGATCTATCATCTCATATTTTCTCGCGTTGTTCAGTACTCGTCAACCTTCCAAGCAATTAGGTCGTTAACTCTCAGCACGAACGGAGGAGAGGCGTGCGCAATCATCAAACTTCCTGAAGACCACGACTCTGGAATGTTCGTCGCTCACCCGGTCTTCGTGGATACTTTGACTCATCTCGCCGGCTTTGTGGTCGATCGCGAGGTTCCGAGCGACCAACTCTACATATGCAGCCAAAGTGACTCCACGAAAGTTCTTTCTGATCTTCTGGATTATGACATGAACTATGACTTCATTTGCTCGACTATTCCGGTCGCTGACGGTGTTGTTCTCGCGGACGCGTGGGCCGTAGAAACGGCCACCCCGAACAGAGTTGTAGCCCACATCAAACGAATGCGGTTCAGCCGGGTACGCCCAAGCAGCTTGAAGAAACTTCTGTCTGGCTCCCAAACCCTATTCCATACCGAGCAATCAAGTGCAACTGATCAAAGTCAAGCTCCTGTTGCGAGGCGAAGGCTTCGTTCCCGGACGCTCTCTTCTTCAAGTACGATTACTATTGTCGAGCAACCCGCGGATGTAGCCAATGATGTTCTGAAGCTGGTCTCCGAAGTATGCGGCACGACTTCAGCAAAGATCACTCTGAGCAGCAAAATCTCTGATCTTGGTCTCGACTACTTTATGTGGGGTCAACTTACTGGTGAACTTCAAAGGACGTTTCCTTCATTCAGCCTTGATGCTTCGCAGCTTCAATCATCGTACACTCTGAGCGACCTCGCAGATCTAGTTTCACGATCCCAATGGAATGAAAAGGCGGCCAACTCGCCTGACGGTATCATCGAGAAAGCAGACTTCCGCACTGTTATCACAAGTCAAGCTAAGGTATCGTTTTCGGAACAGTCGCATCGTGATGAAAGTCCGGAGCTCCACGAGACTGCGCATCCTCGAAGGACTTCCGGAGAACGCGTGACATTCGTTCCAGACGTTTCCTTGGGTACCGACTCGCCTCTGACCCTGCAAGTGAAGGAAATCCTAGGCAACGTTTTGGACATTCCGGCAGGCGAATTGCACGACGAACACGAGGTCGTACAACTGTGGCTTGACTCGCTAGCATCCATTGAAGCACTACACAACCTGCAAGTCCAATTCCGTGTGACGCTTCCATCCAACTTTACTATGACCACCCTACGATCAGAGACATCCAGAACTATCTGACTACGCGCAGGCAACTAAGACAATTTACTCGTTCGACGAAAGTTTCCGAGTTTAGTACCACGCGCCGGTCAATGCCCCGTCGTTTTAGTTGTTCGGTGATCCCTGAATGCGAATTCCTGGAGAAGGTCTTTGGATTCGATCAAACTCTTGTTCAAGTTCAGACGGCCAACGATGGCGATGGGGTTCCGCTCTTTCTGGTTCATGATGGCAGTGGCATGACCAGCGGGTACACTCGAATCGGAGCTCTTGGACGCGCTGTATGGAGCATCAACAATCCAAAGCTGCTTTCAGGCGAGCACTGGGTGGGCGGTATTCCCGAGATGGCGGGCCACTATATAAACGAGATAAGTGCGGCGCTGACCCATGATGGTTGGATTCTTGGAGGTGATGTTATGCTGTGTTTTCTATCGGATTGTCTTCTGACTACGTTCAACAGGTTGGTCCTTTGGCGGTATCGTCGCGTTCCACATGGCCTGTGAAATGCAACGCGCAGGCATCAAGGTCGCAGGTGTCATCCTGATCGACTCACCATCGCCATTCTCAACCGAACCTCTCCCTCCCGTTCTTATCGACGCCGTTTTACCAACCGCGGAGTTCTCAAACGTGCGCCATGCACGAATCGCCTCACTCGTCCGCACGCAGATGAATCACAGCACGCACGCCGTCGTTGCGTACGAACCTCAGTCTGCTCCGCGACCGTACCCTCGGCTTGTGATGGTTCGCTGTACTGAGGCGTTCGAC
>ML170230.1:86109-141611 GCA_004355085.1 Rickenella mellea | reverse complement strand
CGGATACTCGAATGCCGCGAACAAGATGATGCTCGGTTCGTATCCTTCTTCATCCACCAGAGTCTCTGAAACTCACGAAGATCACCTCTTCAGTTGACATGTTATCCCATGCAATTGACAAACCATCGCCAACATCCATTGTAGTTATCTCAGGCAATCATGATTTCACGTACGGGATATCCAATCTTCGCCTTCGAGGTTACAACATCATTGCCATCACTCCTCCGTCAGCACATCCCCATATCAACTCTCAGGCCTCGGCTGCTTTGAATTGGAATTCGGACATCATCGATGCTCTTTACGGGGTAGACGATGAAGATAAGTCGGACCCTCGAGCGCCGCCACCTAAATTGCCACATTCCACACTGGAGAAGGCGCCTATGGTTCGAGTAGGATCTTCCCGTAATGACGCTACATTATGCCCGCGGTGTGTTCAGGGGCAGGGTTCTCAATCTCCACCGCAAGCCGGGGCGTTGAACTCTCATTCGGTGGAGGCCTCAAAAACGCTTGCCGACCTTACGGAATCGAAGCGTCCGGTGCTTGACGACTCTCGAGATGTATTGTCGACGCTGGCCCCACTGGAAAACTCTGGGAATGGTGTGGATCAAAGCATGTCAATTGAAGACAATGCGCGTCCAGAGAGATTCCCCACAAGCGAAGCGGTACCTAAGGATGAAAGTATTGCGAACGTAACGCAACCCAAGCTTAACCCTTCAACAAGTTTGGTGGACGACAGCATGGCGACTCCAGGTCGGTATTGTCCCGCAAACCCGTAAGAACACCATCGTGACTGACGATAACGTCATCAAGGCCTCTACTTCGGCACTGTCCCACCCAACGAGATTCCTATCGAACCCAATTTGAATCCTCCGGATGGATTCCCATCTCCATGGAAACATGGCTTTCCCACAGTGGTAGTTGGGCGTGATATCCGTGACGTTGACTCGCGTAAGTTTGAGGACGAGCCGGCGAAAATGGAATTCAGTACGTATTGCGAAACTTCAGTCGGAAATTTTGAATCAATTCGTACGCAGGGATAGCCAACGAGGAAGAAAATACTGCTGCGACGGGAATTCCAAAGATGTTCCCTACTACGGCAGACGACCGGATATTCACTATGTATTACGACGATAATTCCACCGATGCTGGGGTCATTGTCTCCAAATCCGAAGCAAGCTGTGCCTCCAACCCGTCACCTACGTTTTCTGGTGGCCCATCATCCCATCCGCTGTCTTCAGTAGAAACGGACGACACTCCAATCTCCAATGCATCGGATTCATCACCCCCTGCCGTACCGGCACATATCCCAGAACAACTCCTTCCTCTCGTATTAATCCTGACTCGTCTACACGCAAATGGTACCGATAAGCCCTTGTGGTCTCAAGTTGGCGCGGAGCTGCGCAACATCGATCCCCTCGTTTACAAGAAGGCTGGGTTGACTAAGATGAAACAATATCTGGAAATGGCAGAGACAGCTGGGATAGTCAAATTAGGGAATACATACTCGCTCGGCCGAGAGTGGGTTCAACTTGCACAATCGAAATCTAACGAAACCGCCACTGTAGAGCGCTTGTCGGGTGTTCCAGTGGATGATGCTGGAGACACCTTTATGGTGGTTTCTCGGGTTTCTGGAGAATCTAACACCCCTTGTTATCCTAGCAGTTCACACGGAGTCAAAAATCCTTGCAACACAATGCCTCCATCGAGAAGTGAGTAAACATGTATCCCGAAGAGGGATCCCACATTGACAAATTTACCAATAGGCGAACTTGAAAGTACTAATAATGAAGCGGCTCATTTAGACACTGGAGAATCATACCATACGACAGAGGAGTTGTCATACGGCGTCACACACATCAAAGGATCCAAGGAAGACATACATCGCAGCCCATCACCTGATACCTCCGATGGTGTTTCTTCGGCTGGTTGCCCTCCTTCTCCACCAGCGCCTCAGCCAGTCAACATTGAACAAGCATGCTACGCTGAACATTTACCCCGTCAGCCTGGAGACGTGGCCGACGACGGTCAACGTCTCGTCGAACCCGTCAGGTCTCAATCTTCTTCCGCGCCTGAAATAGTCGAACATCTTCCCGAAACTTTCGCAAGTTTAATCTCCGTGCTCTCAGACCTTAAGGGGAAGGGTATCAAGTTAGCATGTTGGTCGCAGGTTGGCACGGCACATCGTCAGTTCGACGCCGAGGTATATTCACGAGTGGGCGTGAGCGAGTTAAGGGAGTACCTCGAACTCGCTGAACGAGCCGGTGTTGTTCTGGTCGGCGGTCGCGAATACCTCAACCGTGAATGGGTTCAAATAAATCCAAAGTCGCCATTCATGCCTGTTGTCGATTTTCTTGCGAAGAGATTGAAGGAAGGGGTTAGATTCGTTCTGCGATCGGTCCTTGGAGAAAGGCTTCCGAAGGATTATCCTGGAATTTATGCGAAGGCCGGAGTACCGTCCCTCGCGAAATACCTTGAAAAGGCTGAAGCGCAGGGGTATATAAAATCTGGCAGTGGATCAAGTGTGGGCTCGAAATGGATTTCGTTACCGTCTTTGTGAATCTGAAAAATGTAAATCTGGCTGTGTATGATTCTGGAGTCTTTGTACTATTTTACCACCCATGTTCAACAGATTTGCTCGTGTACCATATCAATGTAGTACTCCATGTATAAGAATGTTTGAGGACGAGAATGGATCATGGTTGCAAGGTGACGCGGCCAAATTCCTTCGATCTGCGGTCATTTGACGGAGAGAGTGTGGAACAGCGAAATGAAAATTTTGAATAAAGCCATACGCCTAATGACTCGTGTGTTGCAAGTGACCCGAGCTCGAATAGTGGCTTGACGTAGAATGAACATCTCTATTTTCCCGTACATCACGCTCTGAAGAGGGAAAGTCGCGTGCCATCGAAGTTGAGGTTGTGTACGCAATAGGCGAAAAGTGGTTTTCGGACAGCGATCGATCGTTACTGTGGTTAGTGGAACGGCCGACATCATTAGCCCATCGACAATCTATGGGCCCTCGAGGGAAATATGGTGTGGGATATGGATAGATAGGATGAAAGCAAAGATGAATCGCATAAAAAGCCTGAGACGACACAAGCCAATCGGAATTGATTGGCGTCTGGTCTAGCAGAAGGTCCAAGCAAACAAAGGCGACGATACTAGAACAGCAGCCAGCAAATACGGACCTACCGACGTAGTACAGTAGAGTTGAATCCTTCACAGCGTCGCATACTTGCTGATGGTGATTTTACGATAACCATCAAACATTGCTGTCCACACGAGCTACCCGTGTTTGGATATGATCGAATTAGATGCATGCAGAGTACCAGAGGGGCTCACAAAAGGTATTGGAAGGTCGGGAAACGCAGAGAGAATGGAAACAGCCAACGGCATGGGAGATTCACGGGACTTCGGAGGCTATCGCGAACATAGCGACTGGAAAGGACGCCCAGTGGGGCCAAGAGGAATAAACAAGACGTCACACCATAACTCTTCGTGATGAGCGTCGGACTCAAGTCTCATGGCAAGCCGAAGGATCAGCCGAACGATCGGAGTTTAAACTTTACCAAAAAACGCTTCCCATCGTCAGATTCAAGAGGTAGCTTCGTTACTGCAAACAACTTGGGGAATCCAACCACCGGAGAACCTTCCTTCTCCTTCTATGTCTGCCAAGAACTAGCACGCGTCTGATATCTCCTCGCGATCTGCAGCCTCCAGCGTGGAAACAACTACAAGAATCGCACTGTGCTCATCCCACACTTCCCCCTACCTGCACGCCGCCACGATGTCTCAGGGAACTTTCGTGTTGAACGCTATGCCCATTCAACAACCGGGCCTATCACGCGGAGCCGTACCGTACTCCTCAGTGCTGACTCAAGCAACAGCTGGCAAACGCACGGCTCTGGTTTGCAGTCGTGGAGCCAGATATAGTGTGGTTCGGGATGGCACCTTGGATTCCATGCAGTCCTGTTCTCTGGATCTATTCTTAGGGTATATTCAGTTATATTTTCGGGTCTGTATTCTTCTCTGATCGTCTGGTACATCTAGTCAAAAGCGTTCCAATCTTCTTTAACTGCTATCATTGTTAAACTGGCTACCGATTTTCACGAGCATTCAAGTTGGTGCAAACGACCTTTTGTCACATTTTATCTCTTCCGCTGCTTGCTCGTCGTCGACGGCTCCCCTTCCCTGACTCATGATCATCTAGATGTCCACAAACAGCACGATCAGTACAGGTCCAATAAGTCACCGTTCGCGCAAACGGGAAGTTTGTGCGGCGAACGGCTGATTTTTTTACTGGAGTTCTTTTCTGGCTGTTGACGGCGTATCTGAAGATCATAGTCTCCTGCCGTTGTCCTGCGCTAGCTCTAGGAATAAAATACCACTGCGTTTCCCACTGTCCCCCATTATCGTGTGATTAATTCTGTCCAAACTTCCTTGAGTGGGACCGTCGATGGAAAGACAACCGTCTCCAACTATGACCCTGGTGAGTCAGCATCAGGTTTCTCTTCCATGCGTCTTAACTGAAACCTCTTCTCGAAGGAAACCTCTGAACGAATTCAAGGCCGGTCCATCAACAGAACCAAAAGCCAACTTCAACACAATGTTCCATCTACTGTAAAGTTCTCTCTTACTCTCTCCCACCTACTTTCCGCGGACCAACACGGCACAAAGACAAGCAGGAGTACACACCAGCGCGCATGTTTGGCACCTGCACACCATGCACTACATATCTGCATCGATTTCGATTCAGATCATCTAGTTCCCCACGGCGCTGCGACAGACTGCATATGTGCTACGCCATCGTTTCCGATTTTTCGTTGCCCCGCTTTGGTACCATGGTTTATCTGACTAACATTTCAAACCGTCTTCTGTCCTTGTGAAACTTCTCGTCACCGGCCAACACCACAAAACGACCGAGACAAGTGGAACTACAATTGGAGCGCATGGTAGCGCTCTGTTTCTCGGCATCGATATCCATAATGTCGGTGTTGCAACTCATGGCCCTTCGGAACGTGAACTTCGATTCACGCGCGACTTGTGTTCCCAATCCATTCCCAGTCCATTGTCCGTCGTTTCATCCGTGTTGGGTTCGTGACGTGTGTTTGTAGAAGGCACGACTTGCACTGGATAGTCATTAAAGATGTCAGTCGTATTAACATATCAACTCCCTCATGCGTCAATTTTTGGCTTCATTTAATGCGTGAATTCGACGGTGGATATATCTCACGCGGCGCAAGTTCTGTCGTTATTCAAGCCTTAACAAGTCGTTGCATTCAGCGGAAATACTGTACTTGAAGCGGGAAACACTCTAATCCACAACCTGTTCGCGAACTCAGTTACACTTAGAAACTATCAAAAGATTAACTGAAGAACCATCCATGGTCTAAACGAAGAGGAAGGGTGATCAGGCGGATGCAGAATACATCTTTTGTTGTATGTTATTGGCCGAGTTTAACCATGGATGAGAAAGTTCGAGTGTGAAATCAAGTGAATGCGATGAGGTAAAAAGGAGTTCTGCGATCAGCGGCCTGTCTTTGAGCGGAGATGGCATCGAACGACAAAGAAAGCGTTGATCAATGACGCCGTAACGACTCGTGTCTTGGATGAGACTCGCAATCGATCGCGGCGTGGTGTAGAGTAAACACCTCCATTTTGCCGTACTTCCCACTCTGATCAATGAAATTCGCTGGCCATCGAATGTGAGGTGGTGTATGAGACGTAATGCAACATTTCCAGAGAGGAGAGGAAGCATTATCGACGATCGTGGTTAGTAGAACGGCTGTCGTCTTGAACCCTACCACGGCCGCACTGAGAAAACTCGAAACCCGCGAGAAGAGTTGATCGATAGTGAGTTATAAGGGTTCACAAATCTCGCCGTACAGCTTCCATTTATCTAGACTGAACGGATGCCCCCGTTGGCGACATTGTTTTGAAAATCGAAGGAAGATGAAGGTAAGACGAGTCACATGAGACGAAACATGACAATCTGAGCGATTCATTGTCTTTGGTCCGCCAGACGCAACCAAGCATGGTACCAGTGTCAGAACGGCAGCACCTGATTCCTGTTTTACCTACCACCAAAGCTGAGTTGCATTTCTCGGAGAGTCGCATACCGCTGATGGTGATTCGGGATAAGGATCTAACGCTGCCGTCCGTCCGGACTGCCCGTGTACGGCTGTTAGGAGGGATGAGAAGTGTTCGAAGAGCGATCGGAAAGCACAGTGGGAGCACAAAGAGTCAATGGCGTCGTAGATTCATGGGACTTCGGAGCGGGCACTCGACAGCTTGAAGAGAAACCTTTAGCGCAAGTCAAGAGGAATGCAGCCATAGCAAACGAAGGTCGTAATATAGCTTTCTGTGAGAAGTGTCGGAGATTGCTTTCGCTCGTCGGACGAGCGAAGCCGAATATTTAGCCGAGATCAACGGAGTTTGAATCATTAGCATGCTAAGCGCCTCGGAGTCCAGTTCGATGACTTCGTTACTGCAAGCAACTCCGGGGATTCAATCACCGGAGAACGTTCTCTTCCTTCCAAAAAATTGATTTCGACCGATATCTCCTCGCGATCTGCAGCCTCCAGCGCAAAAACCCCTATATATACTTTCATGGTGCACTACGATAATCACCCACTCCGTCGTACCACCATGTCCACCTTGCTCATTTGAACAGGATCGTCTATCACTTGAATCCATGCAGTTTTTACTGAATGGCTCATGCGGCATCTTGCAACTACGCCAAGGTTTACGGTCGTCGTATGGAATGTTCAGGAAGAGAGCATATGCCATTCGATGAACCCCCTCGTTCTCTAGCTTTCCTCTGTGCGTATACTCTATCCAGTCCGCATTAGTCTTTGACCGTCCGGAACACCTAGACAGGAATCCTTCAAGCTTTTCGCACTTTGTCAATCACTCGAAGCACCGCTTATCTACGTGTATGGTTTCCGTCTTTCATTATTTAGACACATTTTACTCGCATTCTCCACCTCTTCACCGTTTCACCCCTTTGAATTGCATGGAATAGGGATACACGACCGGAATTTTTTGGCGGAGCTCCCGACATCTGCGTCTGGACGAGCATCTGTCTGCTGTGGCTGGATTGGACAATCATTTCTTCTCAGCATCAGTTTCTCCATCATCAGCCATTGGTGGTCAGACATTCGTGGACGCAATTCTAGAATCGCGAATGGAATGACACTCCCATATTTCTGCACTCTGATTCACTTCCACGCCTAAAGGACTGGCGCACGATGGCATATCCGAGTCATTCAACACACCGCTATTCTGGACCTTATCAATTTTCAGTAACACTGGGAGAGGCGGCACTGGCCTTCAGCCGTCAAGTACATGAAATTCTTCTATCCTGTTAAAGCGGTGTTTCCTCGTGTTATACCTCAGCACCATGATCCAAACAACGATACCCACGAGCATTCCATGCGGTGCTGATGCTTTTCTGTCACATTTTCTTTCTTCCCGCCACTTCTTCGTCTTTTTTCACCTCCACATCATGTCCGTGATCCATAATCATCGAGATATTCAAGAAAGACATGCCATTCCTAAGACTAACAAGCCACTGCTTGTTCTTGCGAGGTATTTGCGAACGCGAAAGCAGTGGTTTTGTTCGTCTCTCCGATGGGCATGGTGTGTGCCGTTGACAAGTGTCACTGATTATCTGGGCCACCTCTTGTCATTGTGCTGGTTGTATAATCGTGCTTTTGCATATTTGGAAGAACTAATGACCGCTCCATTCGCAGTGCGACCATCGGTTGAGACACCATAATTTCTATGTGTTCCGGTACGTCCTCTTTGCATTTCTTTTCTACCTCTGATAATGAACGATCGTTGCTCGAAGGACATTTATACGACTCAGTCGACCTCACTATATCTAAGTGAACGATACATATTCATCTCCAACACATCGTTCGAACTGTCTCTCCTTCTCGATTGTGCCTATCCATCTCAATGACTTCTTCGCACATCCGTAAGACAGAGAGTAAGCATTGACGCGCACACGGTAGTCGACGGTACCACCCCTGGCTTGACAGCACCAGTTTCACCCTGATTGGTATTGCCTTCCATGGGATTGGATTGCCCTCTATCGTTCGTGTGCGCCAGTGATTTCGTCTCTTGCGCATACGCTTAGTCTCCCGGAGTATGAGAAGCATATCGATAACGGTCTTTTCACATCTTCTATCTCCACATCTTACCCACGGACCAACACTGCAGAACGACAAGACAAGTGTGAGTAGAACTGGCGCGCATGGTGGACTCCTGCGCCGCGCTCTGTTTGTTTGCATCGATATCGACGAATTCGGTACTGCAACTCACGGCGCTTCGCTGTCGGACTCCCATCCATGCGCGATTTTTTCTCCCAATTCATGGTCCGTCGTTTCCTACGTATTTGGCTCGTGATGTCTGCTTGAGAAAGGTACACTTGCACTGGAGTGTGATTGCAGATGTCCATCGTATCATTAATTGTCCTATGTCTTATCAACTCCCTGCTGCTTCGTATTTTTGGCTTCATTTAATGCATGATTTCAACCTTGGGTGCATCTCACGCGCCGCAATTACTTCATTGTCGGAGGACACGCTCTTAATGTATGTGTATTAAATTATAATTTTAATAAATTGTTAAATTCGGCGGGAATATTGTACAATCTGAGTTAATGCAATGACTAGGTGAGAGAACCTCAGTTGCGAGAGAAGCTACGTTTGGGAACAACTCGTAAGGTTTTCAGAAGAACTACCCTTGGTTTGAAACTTGACGGGACACATTGATCTGGCGAATGTAAAAGTCTGTATTTGTATCTCGCTTTGATCGTTAACCGAATTCGGGGTGATGGAAAGTTCGAATAGACGATGGAGTCCGTTGAGTGACGAGTTCTGAGATCGGCGATGTTTTGACTGAGGTGGCATCGGACGACAAGGAAAGCGTCATTGACGAAGCCGTAACGACTCGTGCCTTGGATGAGACTCATCGATCGCGGCGGGGAGTGAATGCCGCTGTTTTGCCGTGCTTCGCACCCTGATCTACGGAAATCACTTGTTATAGGATTAGGATGGGAGGTGGTGAAAGGAACATGGCGGAGCCTTCAGAGAGGAGCGAAATCGTGCAATCGGACAATGATCTATCGCAGTCATTAGAACGTGAATATCCCCTTAACTCCTACACACTGTATAAGCAAGGGACACCACAGAGGAGTTTGGTCACCAGCGTGTTGTTATGTTCTGGGAGTATCACCGTACATGTACCAGTGATCAAATTGTGGCCGGGCTCGACCGTGAAATCGTGTAAGGTCCGAATGGAAATGACGAAGATGAGTCGCTTTCAATGACTGCAAGGAAACAAAACGATCGCAGTGGTTGATTGTGTTTTGGTCTGCCAGAGTGTGAAGTTGCATCTCTCGGAGAGTCGCTTACCCCCTCGTGGCGATTCGCGATCAGCATCTAAGCCGTCGTCAGTACGGACTGCCCATGCTTGGTGTTCTTGGTTGGGAGGCGTGGAGAACGGTTACTGAGGAGTCGTAGCTGAAACGATTAAAAGAAGGTCAAGAGGAACAAAAACATCCCCAGATAAGCGGTGGTGTTATAGTTTTCTTGTCGCAGGGTTTGACACGTGGCAAACCTGAAGGTCGGAGTTTAAATCTTGAACCTTACTGAGCGCTTCCCATGGAAAGTTAAGGTGACTTCGTTACTGCAAACAACTGGGAGGGTTCAATCACCGGAGAACCTTCACTTTTTTTCTGCCAAGACCAAGTGTTCGTCTGATATCTCCTCGCGATCTCCAGCCGCCAGCGCAGAAACATCTACAAATACTTCCATGGTCCATCCATTCTCCGTCGATCGCACCACCATGTTCGCCTGGATCATCCTCTAACTCGTCGTAACACCACGCTCACTTTGCCCAGTTAAAGTTGAACAGGATCGTCTATCGCACGGAGCTGCACCGAATTTGTATGGGTCACTCGATAGCTGGCGAACACACTACACATGCTCGCGGACATCGTGTTGTAGTCATTGCAAAGTTGCGGCTCCTACACCGCTCGTTCTTTGATTCTCCTCTCTGGGTTTGTTCGCACCTCTGACGTCCGCATTCTTGTACGATTCTCTATTCTCCACGTCGTATAATACCTAGTCAGAGGCTCAGCGCACTAAGTCTGCATTGTTCTTTCGCGTTCACGACAACCATTAATTAGACTTTCGCCGCATCGCTCCTTTCTGGATCCATAGGTTGACTGGAATTACAGCACGGGAATGTCTAAACAGGGATTCAATTCCTGCGTCTGGTTGTTCTACAGGTCATCGTGGCTGTGTTTGGCGTACTCCGACATTCAATTCGCCCGCCCTAGTCGATGCACTGCATCCACCAACGCAATTTCGAGCTGGCAATTGACACACCGTGCAACTGTTTCTGCATCCCTTTGGATTCCCTCAGCGAGTGCTCCCTCGAGAGCCGTCGAAAGTCCTGGCGCACGATGGCATTTCCCAGTATTACAAACGCCGCTGCTAGTGTTCTGAACCTCCCCAATTTCGGTCTCATCAGGAATGGCGATATAGGCTAAATATCCCTTGTTGATGAGGCGTCTTTTCGTATTGTGGTGCCACGTCAGCGCCATGATCGCACTACCGATGTCACGAGCATTGATTCGGTGCAGATATTTTTTGGCACAACTTCCTTCTTTTGTTGTTTTCCCACTCTCGACTGCCTCCATATTAGGTCCGTGGTTCATGATCATCGAGGTATTCAAGAACGGCACGCCCATCCTAAGTCCAATAAGTCGCCGCATATCCTCGCGAGATCGTCTCCAACGTGAATGCGGTGATTTTGTGCTGATTTCCGCAAATGGAAGCGTGCCTTTGACAATGTCATCAATGATCTGAGCCACCTCCCGTCGTCGCGCTGGTCCTTCAATGTTGTATTTTCATATTGGGCAAAAACTGACTGACAGCTCTCTTCACAGTAACCAACCTCCGTCGATTGGGAGAACATAATTTCTCTGTATTCTGGTGCGTCCTCTTCGCGATTCTTTCCTGCGTCTGATATTGAATCATTGTCGCTCGAGGGACGGTTCAACGACTCAAGTCGATCCACTGGATCTACGCGAGCAAGAAATGTTTGACTCTAAAGTAATGTTTTGATCTATGCCTCTTTCCCCATCCCAATCCTTTAACGGACCAACACTGCACCATCACAAACGAGTTTACCCATGGCGCGCATGATAGATCATCCACCGACTAAACCACCGTCGATTCGGCAACGTCAATTTCGCTCAAATTGATGTTGCAGCTCACGGCGCGACACTGCGATAACTTGTGTGCGCCACCGTCTCAGATTTCCATGGTTGACTACGTGTTTGGCCCTGCGGTATATGCGAAGTAACATTCATACCCCAGTTTCCGCTATCCACCCCTATCCACCCTTGTTCGCCAACGACCAACGCCGCACAACAACAAGCAGGGGTACTGATTGGCGCGCATGATTGACAACTGCACCGTGCTCCCTTCGTCCGCATCGATTTCGATTAAATCGGTGTTACAACGCAAGGCGCTTCCAAAGACTCAAGCCTGCGCGCAATCGCTTCCCATTACCAGTTATAGCCCTTGCATTTGGTCTCGCGTTGTATCTGAAGTTACGGTTCTATCCCTTGTCTCGCTAATCTTCTCTCCCCAACCGCTCGTCCCATCAGTGAACAACATCAACGGCAAGGGCGCACATGGTAGACGATTTCACCGCGCTTTGTCTGTCTGCATCGGTTTCGATCAAATTGATGTTGCAACTCACTGCGCTGGATTGTGTGCGCCACGTTCTCTGACCAGTTTTTTGGGCCGTGATGGAAATGTAGGTTATATTCATCTGATTTTGGTCCTCAATCGTATCAATTGCTGGCTATATCAACACTCTTTCTATGGGAATTTTTGGCATCTTTCATTGTGCATAAATTCGACGTTGTGTGCGTCTCACTCAGCTCAATTTCATTTGTTATTCAAAGTCGTGAGTTTTTGTGTAATCAATTGTAATTTAATACATCATGGATTCGGCAGAAATATTGCATACACTGGTGGATACTTCTAAGAGGTGAAACCGTAACAGCGGGAAACGTATTTGGAATTCGATGAGGTCTATAAAGGCACCCTCCAGAACAAGGAGTATTTGCAAGAAATTTGACGCTCAAGGAAATGCCGTCTAGAGTGGCAACCGCTGGCAGCAGCGCACGATGCGCAATCAACAATGCTGCTCTTAAGCTGGTAACTCTCAGAAGGCGGGAAAGAACTGCGATTGATATTCACCCGGACACGTGCGCTGCTCTGAAAGAATGCCATCCTTTCCGTCGGAAATGGGTAAAGTCACTGGGGTGGGAACATGAACGAGTGGGACGGGGCTGGAGTGATGAAACGAAGATGTCATAAACGGGGAGACAGCGGCGACGAATCAACGCGAGGGTGAATGGCGAACCCGGCACGCCTCATTTTAGAAGCTAGTTCCATCAGCTGGTTGTGTGGACGACAAACTACGGATGCAAGCTTCAGCAAGGCGACCAATATCCCGCCGTGCAGTTCGCATGATCGACGCCGATCGGTCTCGATCTGAGAAAGTGTCGTGCAAGCAGAGGACAAACGGACTGAGGGTGATGTCGATGAGACTTTGACCGGGCGTGAACTTCCGTGAATTATCCACTTGATACTAGAAAACAGATCTATGTTGACATGACGTAGAAAGGAGGGTTTGCAGATGGTCTTTGACACCAGGTATTGATGCGATTAAAGGGCAAGGGATACCGCAATACGACTCGATGATGTACAACCTGCCAGAACCTCCTGGCACCATCGCCATGATCGGTGAAGATCGTCGATGATCGCGATCAAGAATGACATGATAGAAGAAATCCAAATGGAAAAGGGAGAGCTGAAGACGGCTAGATGACGCACCGCACTCAAAGTTGCTCATGAAGCCTGAATTGGTACCAAAGAATTCCACATTTGGCCAGGCAGTAATCCAGGGTAAGAATTTCTTCTAAGGGTATTCTGGTGCCTTGCTAGAGCGTAGAGTTATAGTGTCATATAGTGTTACCAGTGTTTCTTCGACCTTGGTCAGTTCGCATCTCGCCCGAGTCGCGAGCGATAAACTCCTATTGGGCGACAGAACCAAGCCGTTAGCGACTAGAATGAGCTTTGGCAGCACAATTGCCAGGTAACTCATATTCTCTTTCAACGAGATTTGGCAGGCGATTTGGGTCCTTGACGTTGGAATATAGTGGCGATGAAGGACCAGCTTCAGAGTGAGGACCGTGGGATAACATCGGCATTTACCGACCCTTTCCATTCGCCGCCTTGAATGTCACTTTCAACCACTGGAGCCAATCTTTACTGAAAAACTCCTCAGTCCAATTGCAAGGCAACTTCGTTACTGCAAATGGGTCGGAGGATTCAACCACCGGAGAACTTTCTCTTCCTTTCCATCAAGGTACCTGCCAAGAAATTTTCTTCCTCCGATATCTCCTCGCGATCTCCAGCCTCCAGTGCGGAAACACCTTCAAATACAGTGATTGTGACCCATCCCTTGTCCACTTCCTTTCATCCTACCACCAGCTCACCGGTCACTTCTCTCTTTGAACAAGATTGTCTATCACACGGAGCCTTTCAGCATCTATCTCAAACACCTGACAGCGGGCGTCGTATAGAGCCTGGAACACAGTTACACCTCCAAGAATCGGACGACAACTCGTTCTTGCTCATGTCCTCTCTGTAACCTCAAATCCTGAGTTCGCATTATTTCACAATACGAAGGTCTGTACCTCCACCGTCTAACACCCAGTCAAAGGTTTTGCAGGCTAGGGCAACGTCATCGTCTATTGTAAATCCACTTCAAGGAACCGGAACTGCACTGCGCGAATGTCTAACAAAGCATTCGATTTCTGCGTCTAGTTGTTCTACAGGTCCTTGTGGCTGGGTTTGGGGTACTCCTTCCGAGCGCCGACTTTCAATTTGCCAGCCATAATCGATTCACTGTATCTGCAGACGCAATTCTTGAGGTTGCAATTGACACCCCGTGGCAAATTTTCTGCATCCTTCTGGATTCTCTCAGCGAATGCTCCCTCGAGAGCCGTCGAAAACGCTGGAGCACAATGGCATTCCCAGTATTACAAACGACGCTGTTCTGGATCTAACCAATTTCCGTGACATCAGGAATGGTGACACAGGCTAAATCGCCCTTCTTGGTGAGGCGTCGTTTCGTATTATGATGCCACTTCAGCGCCATGATCGGACTTTCACGGGCATTTGATTCGGTGCAGATGGTTTTTGGTCCCATTTTCTTTCTTTCACTGTTTGCTCATCTTTCTTCATCTCCGTGTCATGACTGTGGTTCGTCGTCATCAATATATTCAAGACCGGCACGCTCTGCCTAGGTCAAATAAGTTGCCACATGTCCTTGCGAGATCTTCGTGTGGTGATTTGTGTGCATCTAGTTGTGAAGCGTGCCTTCGACACATGTTATCGATCATCCGAGCCACCTCTCGTCATCGCACTGGTCGTACACTGTTGCATTTACATGCTGGGTAAAAGTTGATTAACCGCTCCATTCGCAGTACATCCGTCGATTAAGAAACTGCAATCCCTATATATCCAGGTGTGTGTTTCATTTCTTTTCTGCGTATCATACTGAGCCATTGTCTCTCGAGGGACGTTTACACGCCTCAAGTCGATCCACTGGATCTAAGTGGGCAAACAAATTCGACTCTAAATCAGACTCTAAATCAGGGTTGTATCTATCCCTCTGTCTCGATACATATTCTCACTCCAAATCCTTGCAACGGACCAACACTGCACCATCACAAATGAGAGTACAAGTGGCGCGCATGATAGATCACTCATCGACTAAACCACCGTGAATCCGACTGCGTCAATTTCTCTCAAATTGATGTTGCGGCTCTCGGCACGAGACAACTGTGACTTGATGCGCGCCATTGTCTCAGATTTCCATGGTTGCCTACGTGTTTGGCCCTGCGGTATATGCGAAGTAACATTCGTACCCCCGTTTCCGACATCCACGCTATCCACCCACGTTCGTCAACGACCAAAGCTGCACAACAACATGCAGGAGTACCGACTGGCGCGCATGATTAACAACTGCACCACGCTCTGGTCGTCTACATTGATTTCGATCAAATTAGTGTTAAGACGCATTGCGCTAGAAGAGCTGGCTGCCTTGAAAAATCCGCGCGATCGTCTCCGATTACCCGTTGTTGCGCATGCGATTGGTCTCGTGTTGTTATAAAGTTATGGTTCTATCGCTCGTCTTGATACATCTTTCCTCCCCAACCACTCGTCACAGACCAACACGGCACCGCCGTGACTAAGAGATGTATGACTGGCGCACATGCTAGACGATCTCACCGCGCTTTGTCTGTCTGCATCGATATCAGTCAAATTGGTCTGGCACCTGACGGCGCTATGGAGTTGATGTTCGGTTCATGCGCGCCATGCTCTCCGATTGCAGTACTCGGAATTTTTGGCTGTGGTGCATGTGAAGGTCATGTTTTCAGCGGATTCTGATTTAGGCTCAATCCAATTGCTGGATTTATCAACACTCTTTGGTGTGGGAAATTTTGGCATCTTTCATTGTGCACAAATCCGGCGTTGTGTGAGTCTCACTCACCTCAATTTCATTTTGTTAGTGAGTTTTTGTGTAATCAAGTGTGATTTCATAAATCATATATTTGGCAGAAATACTGCATACACTGGTAGATACTTCAAAAGGGTGAAACCTGTAACAGCAGGAGCAGGAAATGCAACGACAGGGTGGGGTACCTAATAAGACAATTTAAATTTGAATTTAGCATTGGATGAGATGTACAAGGAGTATCCGTAATTTATAGCTTAAGAAAATGTCGTTTGGAATTGCAACTGCTCATGGAGCACAGGACCCGGTTCTACTTCATGCTACCCTCAATCCCGCTGAGACTGGTGCCTCTCAGGAGGCGGAAAAGAACTGCAACTGATATACGCCAGGACGTGTGCGCTGCTCTGAACGAATGCCATCCTTTCCGTCGGAAATGGGTAACCTTACTGGGGCGGAACATGAATGAGTGAGAGGAACTGGAGTGACGAGATAAAGATGCCATACACGGAGAGACAGGTGGCGACGAATCAACGCGAGGGTGAACGGCGACTCCGGCGCCACACTATAAGCTAAATCCAGCAGCTGTTCGCCTGGAATACAAAATACGGAGGCAAGCTTAAGCAAGGCGTCCAATGTACCGCCGTGCATTTCGCGTGATCGACTCCGATCGGTCTCGATCGGAGAATACGTCGTGGACAAAACTGGTCGTGTCTGATGGTAATGTCGATCGGATTTCGATGGAACGTGAAGCACCATGAATTGACCACTGGGTGCAAGATCACGGATCTATGTCGATGTGACGTAGAAAGGAGGTACTTTGCATTAATTGCCTTTTAACACCTGCGATAGCTGCGATAGAACGAATAACGCAACGTGACTCGATGGTATTGGCACAACAAGACAGAACCTCCTCGCACCATCTTCATGATCAATGTGGATCGTCGGTGGTCGGGATCATGGATTGCACGATAGATAAATATGAAATGGAAAAAGAAGAGCTGAAGACGACTAGATGACGCACCGCACTCAAAGTTGCTCATCAAAGCCTGAATAGATCCGAAAGAATTCCACACTTGGCCAGGCCGTAATCCAGGGCAAGAATTTCTTCCAGAGATATTCTGGTGCCTTGTTGGAGCGTGGAGTTATAGAGTCGTATACAGTAGTGTCACAAGTGTTTCTTCGACCTTGGTCGGTCCGCATCCCGCATAGTCGCGAGCGATAACTCCTCAGTGAGTGGAAACAGCAACAGCGGTTAGCAATCAGAATGACCTTTGGCAGCACAACTGCCAGGTAACTCACGTTCTATTTGAACGACATTTGGTAGGTGATTTGAGGACTTGATTTTTGGAATATGGTTGCAATGAAGGTGGTCAAGAATAAGGGCATGGGGCTGTAGAAAACGAGTCACTTCCTCTGGCTATGGGGTTGGGCTGGGGAGGGCATTCAGATCTGCGTAAGAAATCTTAGGCAGCCAATATCCACAAGAATGACGACCAGTCGAACGGTCATATATACAGAAGCCGACGCCAGTGGCTTTTCCACATTATTGAGTGTGAAAAAATGCCGTGGCGTGGCTGTATTCGTTACTGTAGCCGGTCGAGCAGCGCACAGAATCGTAGATCGCTGTCTCTGAGGTGAATTAGAAATGATTAGGGACGGGGAAGAGTCAAGGTATTAGGCAGTGATGAAACGCAAAAGGGCCGTCGACGTGAATTCATGACAGGTGATGCGGAAGAAGCCAATCGGTACATCTAACTTGATCGACGCTAATCTGTTGATTTCGAGGAGTGCGATAAGGTAGCATGGGAGAAACGCGACAAAATGGTGAATAGGAGAGCATGGAGAGTGATGGCATGGACATTTTTGGGTTGTTGGCACGATCACGATGGAAGCGCAATGAGAACTGAAGAGATATGTATGAACCCATTGGCCATGTTGGCGTACATCGCAGCAGTTGACGTATCACTACATGGCTTTGTCACGGTTCGCTTTTCTTCCCCCGTAGAGTTGCACCTTGTGCGTGGAAACTCATATCTGGCCAGGTGGAGATGGATGGCGAAAATAGAATCGTGACATAAAGAAGTGAAGAGACCCAAGCAGTGCCACCGTGGATGAGCCATAATAATGAGGTGAACAGTGGCATTCCAGGTCCGAACTGATCGCTCGACCTGGAGGCTGATTTAGCTGAAGTCTGTAGAAAATCATACATACAAGAGGCGTATCAACTCAACAGGGCTTACCCAAGGCGTCTTGGAAACACGTCGTTCAGCTCTGAGCTAATTCGTATTTAGCTTGATCTCAGACCGATGTTGCGGTTAATACAGGTTCAGTTCATCAGGTGGATGGCTCGAATGTCACAAAATCATTTTTCCCGGGAGGTTCCTGGTGGTGGCAAAGGTTTTAAGATGGTTGGCTAGTTAGAAGCAATGGAGCTGGAGCACATGAGTGATAAAGCGACCCAAAGGTTTTAAGCGAGATTCACTGCGTTTAAGGCTCGGTTAGTTAAGGGTTGAGGTAGATGCAGTTAGACGCCGAAGCCACATCTAGGTCACGCGCTGTCACTAGAACGGCAAGCCTCACTAAGTATATGTTCTACTATACTGGTTAGCTATAGCTACTCCAACGTCCTAACCAGGTCTCCAATTGCCAACATCTCTAGATATAAATATACCTCGTATTCAAACATGTCCTTGATGAGCTACTTAGACGTCCTCAACTAGACAAGGTAACTCGGCCTATGTGAAGGCTTCTTAGACGGAGTTGTCTAGGGTTCTCTGATCGCGAAGCCTTCGCGAACTTCTCACTTCTTGGCTTCTTGGTTTCGAACCACGACGACGCCATTTACATGTCTGGGAGATCGAAAGCGGTGAGTCTTGTTCTTGCGGCGACGAGACAAATGTGGACATCAAATGATTGTATTCGTACTTAGGCGGAGGCGGCGGCAGCGTCGAAAATTCGCCTGGTTCTCTGCGAATGCGAGAAATGCAAGGCTGCTGACCCAGAAGGAAAGGGACGCATGGTGCGCCAATGGGAGAAGACAGAGCACGAGAAAGCGCAAGCGATCGCTCAGGCTGCTTCCAAATCGATTACCAGCATTCGAGGTCGAGGTCGAGGACGGGGATCCGCTGCAAGTGGGTCAAGACGTCCCGGAACCGTCGGATTTCGTGGTCGAGGGAGAGCTGCCTACCTTGCTGCTCCCTTTTCTTCAAGTTCCGGTTCTCATACTCTCGTGGGTCTTCCACAGGCCGTCAATCCGTCCGTGCAAGAAAACGACATTCACCAACCTTCCGAATTACCGAGACCTATTTTCGAGCCAGTTCCTGAAGCCGCCGGCATCCAGCATCATCTTGGACACGACGAACTTGAAAGCAGCCACTTCGCAGACGATTTGTTCATGGATATCACTGTCGACCATGCCGAAGACTTCCAAGTCGTCGAATCTGAGACTCGCGAATCAGTCGACATATCGACCGCCGGCGAGGAGCCTCTGGTTGACCCGCCTTCGCGAAACGTCCAGCCTGCACGCCAGGCAACTCCAGATCATCCTCCCCAGGAAAATACTCCGGCAATACGACGTTCAACTCGAGCACGAGCGCCAGCCAATCGGAATGCAATCATTCTTTCTATGTGGGAAAAGGAGAGGCTCGCTAGAGAGGCTCGGAACGCAGCCATGCCGCTACCGATCGCTGAAGACGAAGGAGATCACGACGATCCTGATGCATTAGATGCTGATGACGAGAATGAATCTGTAATGGAGTTAATTGGCGATGGAACCCGAGAATCGAACATAGACGCCGACATGTCTCCGCCGACTGAAATACCTCTCATCGATCCCCGTGAGGACGCGACCACGATTTACACCGGCAGCCACGAAGCGTGGTTTGTGCGTGCGATATTGATGCTTGTTGCTTTTCTGCATACTAGGCACCATGTCTCATTCCGCGCCTGCAACATCTTGTTGTTCTGCTTGAACGCTATATTTCTCTTCCTGAATCTAATCACAATTGATAACCAAATGCCAGTAAATTTAGGTACCGTTCTCAAGAAGTTGGAACTAGGCGATCGCTTCGTCGTCTACCCAATTTGTCACCTGTGTCATCGGATATTTCGGCCAGATATTCCCACCACAGCTGTGTGTCCTGATTGCGACTCCGCCCTTTTCAAAGTTTCTTCATCGACTGTTTTTGAACGTATCAAACGTCGTCCAGCTCCAGCCCCTACTCCCGTCTGCGCAGCACCTATTCAAGTCCTATCTTCGCTGTTGGTTGATTTCCTCTCTCAACCTCGCAATGAAGATGCCCTAGAGGAGTGGAAAACACGCACGCATGAGCCGGGGAAATATAAGGATATCATGGACGGTAATATCTGGCGATCAATGAAGTGCCCAGATGGCAGCCTCTTTTTCGATCCTAGTGACGACTCGGGAGAATTACGCCTTGGTGTCACTCTGAGTCTCGATTGGTATGGCTCCTTGTCCATCTTTGTTTCCTTCCTTCACCACTGACACGGCACTTTCAGGTTCGGTCGAAAAACTAGTGTTTATGGTCCTAGCCACTCGTCCGGCGCTCTCTCTTTCAGTGTTTCCAACCTACCTCCCGCATTGAGGTAACTGTCGCTTTTTGGGTTTCATGGTCACGTCATGATTGATTGTTCGCAATGTACAGGTATAGAGCAGCCAATCTCCTTCTAGCTGCAATGACACCGGGACCTACCGAGCCTTCGGCAGAGCAATTACAGCACTACCTCAAGATTATTGTTGACGACCTCATCAAACTCTATGAGACAGGCATTTCCATCAAAACCGCGTCGCGTCCCGAAGGTCCGAGTCGTATTGATCATCGCTTATTTCAGCCACTAACCAAGTAATACAGGTCGTCCCATACGCGTCGTTCTTCTTGGCGTAATATGTGATCATCCCGCAATGTGCAAGATGTGCGGATTCGCCGATCATGCGCACACCGTTGTGCCGTGTCCGAAATGCCCGGTTCCACTCGCCGAACTGTACTCTGATCGTTCTCTGTGCAACGGTGCGTATAGTTGTATCATAGTGTTCATCATTACGATTTGTTAATGACTGTGTATGTTCTAATAGAGTATCCAGCTCGGGATGGAGAAGAACACCGTCGCCAGTCCTACGAGTGGATGGCGTTGGAGACGAAGTCAGAGCGAGGTGACTACTTCAAAGAGAACGGCGTTCGTTGGACCGAATTAGCTCGATTGCCGTACCTAGATCTCGTTCGATCTACCGTCATAGATCCAATGCACAACCTCCTTCTAGGTAAATTTCCTTTATGGTTGTATCGGAATTTAATGCTACATTTTCTCTTGTAGGAATCGTGAAAACTCAGTGGTATAGCCAATGGATCAAAGAAAATGCGCTTCGAAGAGCAACCACCACTCAAGGACGCGAGTTGGATGTAGTCCATCAGTTTCTCGAAACGGTCAGATCTCCTCATGTTTTCTTCACAACGTACTCATTTCGGGCATACTGTAGTTCGAATCTCCTCTATGGGCAGGTAAGCTGCCACTTCGTGTAGGAGAGCCAGCCGGGGGCAGTTTGAGCGCTGATGAGTATAAGTTCGCCGCTATAACTGCTCTTCCCATCATCGTACGTGATTGCGCTTCTCACCGGAAGCAGTTCCGTAATGACATATTTCAGATTCCCATTGTCTGGGACCTCTTTGAGGACGAAGCCGTATCTGAATTTCAGTCAGCCCAGAGTCGGTACGAAACGGCAATGAAGGTTTACGACGCAGCTTTGGAAAAGTGGAATGCCTCGCAAGCAGGAGGCGAACCTTCTCATGAGTCTCGCGGCACATCAACATCAGCGCCTGAGCCGGCGCCCACGGAATCAAGCGCATCAAGGAATCCAAAGAAGCGCAAAATTAACGAGAAACCAACGCCACCGAAACCGCCGAGCATCCGAATGCATTCGGACGAAGCATCTAATTTCCTTCGATTAGCAACCGCACTAAAGATTATCCTCAGCAGCAGCATCGACGAGGCGCAACTTGACCGCGCAGAGACATTGCTTGAGGAATATCTGCTTGGATTCAAGGAGGTTCATTGAACAGCAATTTTTTTCGTCATCCGGCTAATTTAGCTTGACTTCCCAGCTGTACGGCGCCGATGCTATGAAACCGAATCATCATTGGTCCCGTCATATCATCAATCAAATTCGCGACCTCGGCCCTGTTTACAGCTTCTGGACCTTCGTCTCCGAACGCTTGAATAAACTGTTGAAGAACTTCAATTCCAATAGCTGGAAAGGCGGGCAAATGGAAATCTCCATGATGCGATATTTCGGAAGAGATGCACTCTTGCATGAAATGGTATAAACATTGCTCGCATTTTGTCCGAATGCTAACATAATATTCCAGATCGAAGTTGTCGCGAACTCCCCAGAAAACTCCGTTGTACGCACAATCACGTCCAGGCTCCTCGGTGAGGGAATGGAAGCACGCGGTACTGTCGAAGATGCCCCAAATAGTACAGCAATTGAAGATTGCACGTCTCGATTTGCCATATTCACCATATTTGATATCTGACACGGCATATTTTCAGCTCTTTCCCGACAGAGAGTGCAGCCGGGAACCGTGGCGGTCAAAGCTGGCGTACTTTCTGACACTGCACGTGCTGCATTATACCACCATTACAACGCTGAAGCCCGATGTGTTCGCTATGCGCTAGACAGGGACGTGGGATCACATCTGCCCATTCTGTCCGGTACAGCGCAGTTCTATAACTATGCACTTCTCGAGGGTCGCAGAATCACACCAAGTTCGCGTACGTTACGCAAGTCGGCCGGATCGTCACTCGTCTCTGTTCGCTGGAATGGAGAGGTGTTCGGTGGGGAAGTAGAGCGAATTTTTCATCATAATCAGCCTGGAATTAATGCAGACACCGTTCTCTTTGCCGAGGTTCGATGGATGAAGTACATTGATTTAACTGCGATTGAAGCTGATCCATGGAATGAATTGTACGTCGCATTCAGTTTCTAGTTGCTCTTGTTCTCATTTCACCATAGTCCCGAACTTGAGATCGAATTTTGGGCTGTTGACGAGTTCTGGCCCGCAGGTTCTCGCGAAGTCCCGCCAGTTGTCATTCCATTTGATTCAATACGTTGTCAACTTTCACGAGGTCTGGTAGAAACAACTGAGCCGTCGCTTTGGGTTACAACAAGCATGGATCGGGTGAGATCGATCATTCTTCCGTGGCGCGTCGCTCAAAGTGATTTGTAGCATGCCGTGACTATCTCGGATGAATGAATTGCGCCGTCGCCCGCCTATTTCTCATATTTTTCCTTTGGGTAACTCTTCATGTCTCGCGCATACCTTGGCACTAACCAAGATGATTATCAGACACGTGGATAAAACGATCGTACGCTCAAAGATTTTTCATTTGGTTTGTTCTTCTGACATTTGATCCAGCTCACACCTACTTCTCGGGTCCTCAATCACTGACCAGCTGGTACGCCGTGAACTAAATAATTGTTACTGAATTTTCTCTGATCTTAGTCGATGTTTCAGATATGACAACGCATGCGATAATCTGCGGCGGCTGTTAAGACTGCTCGCGATCCATAAAATATGGTGTGAGCTTATATTTCTTTTCCTCCGTCGGTCACGACACTATCCAGCTGTGAGTCCTTCATTTTGTCCCAGTCCAGAAGTTTTTACCTCCTCCATAGCACAGTGTTTACGCACTGTTCAATATTCCCACCCTCACCACGCAAAACCTCGAGAAACTGTCCTTGTCGACAAGTATGATGTAAACTCACAAAACCCGGCGCAATTGATACTCGAACTTCTCGAAGAATGCCTCCGAGTGTTCGAGATTCGTCCCACTCTCTATCACCCAGTAATATGGAACACAAGATGAGGACGGATCGCGGACTTACATTGCTTTGTACGCCGCCCAGAACGCCGTCGAGCAGAACGGTTATTCCTCTTGTGTCTCGAGGTCACCCCAAATCTTCACGGACTGAATTACCAGAGAATGAAGGTTTCGCGCCCGTCAGTGCTTTCGCTGGAGATGCCGTAGTCAGATTTGGAGTGGCTCCTAATTTGTTCACTCACAGGTGTATGGACACCGTTAACGGACAGGACAACCCACAGGCATTCGAAAACGCGACTGCTATCTTTTCATTATTCCTCGGTACGCCGTCTATCCATGCTATGAACACACAATGACTGACATTTACTAATGGAATAACAATGGTAAAGGTGTATGCTGCGAAAGTCCTCGCGCTTGGTCTCTAGTTACGTGGTCAAGAATTGCGATGGAATACTGTGCAAGTAAGTTGTCCGGATCATTTATGCGAACTGTGAGCTGATTACTGTCCCTCATTATTGTTAGCCTGATCGTTTACCCCCTTCTTGGCGCCAAAGCCATCCGGGTCGGGATGTTCCCCCCAGTCGCCAACAACTGCAGCGTAACGTTCTCCGTGTTCTTCAAGCCACTCATTATTTATTCCGAAATTGAAAGGTGCCATAAGGGGAGGATCGTTCGTGTTTCGTTGAGTTCCCGTCACTCGGAGTGAGTGATACGTGTGCTGTTGCTTCATCGGAATGAAATCCCACCATAGGTTTCGTAATTCGTGGAATATAGCTGATAACTGTGCAATGAAAATTTAATTTGATACGGTATCTAAATCGGTGAGTACTCACCTCGTCGGATCTCCAGTTCGGCTTAATAACCTCCTGAAACTTCATTCCTTTCAGCTGGACGTCGGTTGTATCAGAGGTCCCGAATGTTGCTGTAAACATGCGACGCTTCCAATCATTTACATCTTCCTCGTCACCATCCTCTGGACCAGATGCCTCGTCAGACATGTGGTCAGCGCACAGAAGAACGGTTGGGTCAACGCCATGTTTTTCTTTATATAGCGGCACGGCGACGTTCAGCAATCGAGTGTATTTCTGTGAACACATTTAGATGCTTCAAGATGCTTCAAATTGTCACGTTAGGTACGTACTTCCGTTCTGCGTTGCGCCCATCTATTCTTTCGTTGACTTATTTCTCGTTTCCTTCGCTTCTCTCCTTCTTGGGCTTTCCAGTCGGATTTGAAGTGGCGGAATTTATCCTTCGCAAATTCTATCAAAGACGATCGATTCCAACGGATCTTTGGGTCTTTAAGCTCTGGGTCGCGAATACTTTGGTCCTGTACGACGTCAGATACACTTTAGAATTGGAAAGCGACACGTACTTTCAAGTCTTCAAGGACAAGCTCAGCAACCTTTTCAAACAACTCGACATTCCCTTCGTACTTAACATCCTCGGCAAAATTGGGAGTATAGTATCGTTCGTTGGTTCCCTCAACAAATCGTTCCTCCGATGGATCCGGCCATTTGTCCTTCACGCCGACGTTACAAATGCGCCGAAACTTTTTGGATACACGTTCCTGTGCACTGTCCGTCACTACTGCGCTGCCCAAATCTACCGGAAAACGCACCTGAAGCAGCTTCCTCGCTGTCTGAGCTTTTGTTGATAACATGTTCTTCTCCCACAGCACATCCTCTGCGTCCTCATCCTGGCGATCTTCGTCATTTTCCACAACTCTACGAGCCCCTTGCCTCAACGCAGACTTCTTAGCACGCTTCGATCCACCGCGAGTAGCAAATCCCCCTCTATGCGCTCTTTTGTGTCCGTTTCTATGCTCTTCCACTGCCTTCAGTCGTTCGTTCATCTCATGGTTCTGATTCACCAGGGATTGCAGAGACGAAGCAATGAGACCAAGTTCCCCAAGCGAGGCTGTCGCATCACGGGTCACCGGCGCTTGACTGCATAATTGTGTGGGAGCACTCGAGTGACGAAATCAGAAGAGGAGAAGAGCGGCGAACGACGAGCAGGACAGCTGGTGTGAGAGCCTACCTGGGCGCTCTCTCATGTCTTTCTGGATGCCCAACACCACGTCGTTCAACTTGCTGCGTTGGAGCCAAGGATCTTTACGCGTGACGTGAGTGCATATATGCACATATCAGACCGACAACTCACCTTGCTCTTACAGCGCTCTCCGTATCTCGCCGCTCGCCATTCGAATACGGCAAACCATTCGGTCCATCTCGATCTGCATTATGTATGCGCTGCGCAGGTCCACTGGCAGCCGGCGCCGTTTCCAGCTGTGGGTCGATCGGGACATTCTGGCATGGGGAAGGACATTTGCCAGCGACACGACACTTCAAGGCATCATCCATTTTGTCCCAATCATCCGCTTTGACGAACCATGGTCGTTCGTGCATGCTCACGTCGTGTAGGAGGTGTAGGTAGTGGTGTAAGAAGCGAGGTCGCGTACACGTGATTTGAATACAGCATATAGTCACACATAGTCACATGCGTGAAATACCCTATATAGCGAGACATCACACAGCCGACCTCACTTTACTGCAGCTAGGTCGACTTTATAAGCTGAAGCTACACATACGTGCGGCTAACTTGCCTGTAGCTAGATAGTTTATTTAAATTAAATCTAGGTCCGAGCTACACGGTCTACCTGGGATCTAGCTGCACCGTAAATAGGCGGAGCTTAAACGCAGTGATTGCGTCGGAGTTTGAAGTTAAAATAGCTCCTCACAAACCTTCTCTTTTCAACCGCGTAAACTGGTTGGGACATTCCATCTCGATGAGATTCTGGGTTACAGGATGATTCCCTTACCATTCTACACCGGTGTTTCCTCGCGAAAAGTCCCGATTCCATTAACATGCACGGGTTCAAGTTGCGCCTAAAGTTCTCGAAATTGTCTCTCAGAGATTCCTTCCCAATTTAAAAACCATCATCCCACTCACGGTCAGCGCTGTCGTATAGGACCATCCATTTCCTCTGTGGATCGTTCAATCGGATGTAACTGGACATGTCAACACCATCCCGAGTCTGAAGAGAAACTTTACTGCAACCTCTTTTTTCCGGCTCGAATGCGTGTCTTCCTTACTGAAAACAACTCGGGACGCCATATCTCCGGATCTCCGGCGTGATTGGGGTATATTGACTTCTTTTACCTTCTGGGTTGTGTTTGTCTTGGGGTTTTCCTGCGGTATCTCCACGCGATCCGGCCACCTGCTGCCATGACTTTAAAGATCAACGAATTCTCTCTCGTACAACCACCATCTTGCTCCTCAACACCATTTCTCCAGTCGAACTGTGAACAAATCCGCCCACTTTTCTTCTCCCTTTTACTCCACAGGATCTTTGGATGCGGGTGAAATTCTTTTGCGTGTTACTGGGTCATTAGTTGATGCTCAGCGCGCGGAGTCCTTTCTTCACAAAAGAAACTCTCCCTGCACTTCAAAAAGCTTGAACGAACTGCTCAGTATCGCTTTGTGAATCGTCACTCACATCAAACTGGTTTTAGTCTGTACATATTAGCCTGTCCACGGCAGTGCCAGTCTAGCCAACTATATGAACTGCGACCGTCCCGATATTGTAGCTGGCATCTCTGCTCAAACTGCCCTCTTATTGAACGTGTCATTACACGAATGGTGAGCTTGAATACAACAGGTCATGCATTCTCGTGCACATTTACGGGGATCTAGTTGGCCGTCGCACCACCATCTCTTTCACTGCAACTGGCGATATCAGAGAACCCACTCATATCTTTACATCTGCATAATCATTACGACCCCCTGGTTACGCTGCCCTCCAATACAGGCTGTTCACGGCCGGATACAGCCACTGCAGTGCCATCATTTATGCTTGTTCTCCTTCGCTCTATGGCTCTGTTCAAAACTCTAGATTGTCTCACCCACACTGCATAAGACGTTCACATTGATCTTAGCAACTCCACATGTTTACCTGACGTGCTCCGGTCTGTTTCACAAGGTTATCAAATTAAGAACCTATCAGATTATCCCGAATGAACGTCAGACCAGGCCAAAGGATTTGATATTGGCGTCTACTGGTGGATTCAATCGGTAGAGATTGCTCGTCTATTGCAATAATGGATTCGCAACCTGCCGTGCTTTTCCATAGCCACGACGGACGCCGTTGTCTTGTCTTTTGACCTGGGCTGATGCTCGTCTGACTATTTAACTTCCGAGCTGCACACTTTCTCACCTCTTCCATCTCCCAACCCGACAACGATGGCACAGTATCTAAAGTCACTGCGGTTCGCGCACGATACGACAACTACATGGTCAAACAAAGTGTAGCGAGGTCGTCTGAGCCGGGCTCGCATTGGCTTTGCATCAACTTTGTCACGATCCATGAAGGAACGTCTAGCGCCGATCAACTCTGGTTCTGATTGTTATTAGTGCTTGCTGCCTTTCCTGTCAATATTCCTCTTTTCCTGTTGTGGTTATCATGCAATGGTCTTCCGATTTTACAGAACGACTTGCCCAACGAACGGTGTAACACAAACGACGCGATGGGTGCGAAGCAACTCCTAAGCTCCCTTTCCTGTGCGTTTTCATTCCAGTAACGAGGGGAGTCGTTCAGGCTACTTCGGAGACTCTGACGATTACATTTCTCTACTCGACCATATCCCCGCTCTCTCCAATGGTGTCGTTTATTATGCTGCTAAAACACGTCGGTCCTACCTATCCATGTTCACAATTTGTCTGACTCCATTGGTTGGTTGAATTCCTTGCTTGTTATCACGAATTAATCGCCGAGGTGGATGGAGTGGTCACAATATAACTTGTGTTACGAGTTCCATAGTAATATACATACGAGGTTGAAACAAGATCAAAGAACAGAAATAGCACAATGCAGGAAAATTCCGTTTGAGGCGCAAATTCCAGCCAATCGATGAAATCCGAGGAGGAAGTAACGGCCAACCTCTTTGTGCACATGCGGGAAACACATCAAGACACGCTGCGAGGAGAGCGTGAACATGGATAAACGATGAGTGTGGTTCTGACACAAGATTGGCCGTGTACAAGTACTCCGACTGGATTGTTTGATGGCGATCGCCCGTGAAAATTTGCATTTGGTAGAGCGGTTGACAGAACAGAGGGGGACGTCTCGTAGCGGAGCTGAAATTTGACATTAACGGGAAGGCGACGGATCGTCATTATCGTGAACGGCGAACAAGTCCTGCATGGAGGGCTACCACCATATCAATTTGCAGTCTGATAGTGGTGCAGCTTGTACACGGTGATTTGACACCTGAGTTCGCCGTACACCACATAGAAAGTCGTCGCCAACCGTTGTAATCTGAATGCGAATGAGATACGAGTAGATGATGATCGGAAAAGGGATCCGGATGCACGAGTTGCTACAGACACGTCGAGACTCCCATGGCGTGGAGAGGCGAGGATCTTCCTCGTGACGTCTGATGCCTTTGGGAGACCCAACGCAGCTCGTCGAGAAAAACCCTCGCCGGAGGTCCCATCTCAAAATCGACGTAGATCGCTCGCGATCGCAATGCCTGTGGCGTACTGAGAACGTGGACGAAATCGAGCGCGAACGATTCCGTCAGCTTCAACGTCACCGATCTTTGATCGTTGCCGCTATGGACGAGAATGGCTAAAATAGTTAGGTTGGCGTTGAACGCCGTGACTGTGTGCGACGGGATATCAGAGCAAGGACCGCGGTTGCCCAGTCATTCTATCCTTCCCATCAACCTTCGGGGCATTGACGGGGTGTGTTCCAAGCTACCGTGAAGATCGCAACCGAGAACTAGACCTCTGCACGATAAATGACTGATAGAAATGATTCAGCAGGCGGGAAGCTGCACTCAGTGCATCAACCGAAACCACGACGCCGACGTGTCACCACTGGGAATTACAACGACACTGGATGGTTTGTGGTCGCCAGCGTGTCGTGCCCGCCGTGCCATCCACTCCGATCGGTCGACGATCGCACTTGATATGTCGGTAATCGGTACGAGTGAAAACAACGGAGGAGCAGATGAGTAGTAAGAGAACCCAAAACGCACATTGTATTGTCTTCAAAGTCCTCCATGAGATTCCGTCCTTGGAATCTGGTATGGAAATTCGACGGGTTCCGTGAAATCAGATCTGGCCGAGAATGTGAGATGAAAACATGATTATCGGATTCGCCAGCATGCGCCCCAGTTTACCAGGAGAGTGTCCGAGCTTGTACACCTCAGTCAGTTCCTATCGGCAATAATCAGCTAAGATCCCACTTGGAGTTGGTGAAACGATTGTAATTGGTGAGGGCTCCCGCTTCACAAGCTCAGCGGGAGAAACTGAATGGTGCGGAGCAAAATAT
This sequence comes from Rickenella mellea, assembly GCA_004355085.1. Classification (NCBI taxonomy): domain Eukaryota; kingdom Fungi; phylum Basidiomycota; class Agaricomycetes; order Hymenochaetales; family Rickenellaceae; genus Rickenella; species Rickenella mellea. The sequence goes on along the minus strand of ML170230.1, from coordinate 111,822 downwards.
TAGGAAAGGTACTTTGCAGAAGTTATTTGGAGAGACCCACCACAGAGAGAACATATCGACAAGTCACCACAATTCACCGTTCGACGCAAGTTTGGTTTACGTCATGGAAGGAACCAATTTATACACGTGGTTTGTGTCATCCACGTGGCGCGTCTTTGCCTAAAAGCCACGATTTGCTCAAATACGCACCCGAGAGCTCAAAATTGAATCCTGGAATAGGATCAGGGCATGAAAGATCCGAATTTTGCGACTAATATTATATATTTGCAACTCCGGCATCTTCGAATTACTTATTGCCGCAAACATGCTACTCTAGTCTCGCAACAACCCACTTTCACCTAGTCTCCAAAAATTACGGCGTCAACATTGCTTGCAGTTCAGCCTGACCAGTCGTAGATTGAGAAAAATGACGTTGACAAAAATCCGGATCCATGATTAGCGGAATTACTCTTGGATTTTTTTTGTTCCAGCACATACTGTCCTTATCTCCAGTAATTCTGTCGTCACAATCCGGCACACCTGAGCGAATAACACTGCATCCTCACGAGAGCAGCAACTGTTCGTGCATTGCCGACTCAGCATAATGCCGAAATATGGGAGAAACACGGAACGGTCATCCCATGTGCTCTTGGGTTGCACCCTCGGCGGATTGCAAACCTATCCATCGCTATCACGAGGAAGAAAAATGGAACCAGCGAATGAAAATGAACCAGCCAAGTCATGCGAATTAATGTGATCAGAGGATTGGGTCCCTCTGCGATGTCGTCCAATGCAGGCTAAGAAGGTCGGCGGCAAAAAGGAATGGGCCAACATGGACGAAGACCTGCGTCTTTACAGTGACACAGCACCATCGACCGTATATTCCATCGTAGCTTGACGCCGAGCATCTGTGCATTCTGATGCCCATATTCGCCGAGTAAAAATAGGGATGAGAGACAATAGTAAGATAGAAAAATTCAAGATCGCATCGCGGTTGACTACATTGACTGATGATTGTCGTGAGGTTGAACGGCGGACATCTTCTCAAAACACCAACCACAAAAGGCTCCTCATGCGAGGCGATGTCTGGGACAAAGCGTGGTTCGCGGGTTCAATCGATTATTCCGCCGTGCTACTCTCTACGAAGATCCAGGTTGATCAGCTGCGATTGCAATAGAAATGGCCGGACTTGTCGCTAAAGCATAGTCATGAATGTTTAGGATTAAATGTCTGGAAAACCTGCGAAAAATCAAAGGAGAACAAGTGCCACGATCCGCGAAATTATCTTCGGAGACTGGACGGCAAGCAGATTGTAACAAAATGGCCACGACCAATGCTACGGCAGTGTTATTGACGTGGAGACTTTCGTGTGAACCAGATCCTGCCGTACAGCTCCGAGTGATCAACGTCGATCGGGTTCCATTCGCTTGATCTATCCTAGTTGTGGTGGTTGTGAACGAGGTAATGGACAACAGATGGGATCCTTCGACTCATATGTGATTGTGAGGTTGTGAGCGGCACATTTTGACTGTTAATAGAAAACAAAGCGCAGATAGACCAATGCGACCATTCGTTCTGAACGACTGGGGTAGAACGGCAAGGGAGCGGAAGATCACACGCTAACAGGGAATTTTCACCACTGGAAACAGCAGCAGAACAATCCATCCCATAGCGAAGGTCACAGCTTTGCCTGACATGCCGTGCACTGACCCTAGACGTCGATCCGTGGTGATCGCAGTAATAATCATCGAGTATAATTCCGGTCTGCTCGACCAGCTATCATTGTGGGACAGAATAGCGGGGAGGATCGGGTAACCATTTTCATACACTGCGACAAATCGTACAACAGGTGCAGGAGCAGATTCGTACAGAGTTTAATTGAAGATACCACGTCCTACCCGCTGGACGTCCTTCTCTGAGGTAGCGTGATCGAGCACGATCGAAGTCGAGCAAAATGAGAATAGAGGAGGAGATGGAAAGTGGGATGTAATGTGAGTGACTCATCGTTGGTGTTCGGAGAGCTTGTGAGGCAAGTTTGAGGAGACTGGCGATTGCGCGTCGTGCCACGTTCTGAATAACGTGGTTAGGTTTTGAAGATAGACTGACGGTGAGTGGTGCCCATCGATTATCAAGTGGAGAGTTGGATCGGCCGCTTATCACCGTGCGCGTGCCCCGCTCTTCATCCACGCTGCGCCTCGTGGTGGGGCGGACCTACAAAGCTATGGCATGCGTCTTTAGAGCATTAGTAAGGACGATAAACGGTACCAAATGAAAAGGTAGCGGTTAACAGGCAGGATACCGGTGGGGACGGAGATTTTCAGGCTTTCAGCATCGTTACATGTTTTCGCGGTGAGCGATGGAGGGAATAACGTCGTTGACGGTGACCAGATAATAAGTGCTGGGTGAACTGATCAAGCCGTGATCGTCCGAAGACCTCCGAAGCGCATGCGCAATGACGTCGGCAAGCTCGGCAAAGATCGGCACGGCTTCTATCCGACGCTAATCCCGAGCTATTCATAGCTCACCGCTGACTTCCTCTCACCAACGGATGAACTCGACCGCGCGCTCGGCACAATGAACTCACTCAGCGGTTCGGCGCATCGTCCCACACTGCTCATGACTCGAGGTACGGCTTTTATGTCATGAGCTCACTGTCATCCTCGTCCCCAAAGCTTATAAGTAACCAAGCTCCACCCGTCTTCAGATGTGCTCTTGACACACTCACGACGAACGGTCGTGTGATCGTACGACTGCAAAGACTATAGATAGGAGATAATGAGCCTGGGCGCGGAACCTCGGCGCTCCACAGAGACCTCAGAGACGCTGCGCGATGCAGCGCACGACTCGGTCTCTACGACTACACCATCTTCAACGTCTCCGTTACCTACATTGCCGAACTCCCACCTGGATTCACGACCATCATATCAACAGAGGAGAAACACCACTAATTCCGAAAAGCCAGAACGAAGTCGTTCTCGTTCTGCACAAACTTCACCATCGGACAAGAAGAACGCCGCCAACACGACGTCTACCCAGCTCACAGGTGCCGTTAGCCCCAAAGCATTAGAAGCAGGAGAGAAGGGACCTGTCGATGACGAAGACAGCGTTTTGATTGTGGATTGGGATGGCCCAGACGATCCTGCGAACCCGAAGAAGTGCGTTTTTCGCCCTCCCAACCTCGAAATGCTAGTGCTAATGCAACGACCCAACAGCTGGCCATTCAAGTCCAAATGGGCTGCGACGGCCATCGTCTCGGCGTTCACGTTCATCTCACCAGTGTCGTCATCAATGATCGCACCGGCAGCCGCACAGGTCGCAGAGCAGTTTGGTATAAAGAGCGAGGTGGAGATAGCGATGACGACGAGCGTGTTCGTGTTGGCGTATGGTGGGTGTTTTGTTCCATCGTTTCGTGTCTTTCATTCGTTGGGTTCCCGAACTCTCGAGCCATTCGTTCGTTCTGAATTCGACTCTGTGTTATTTCCTTCCTTCCTTTCGTCCTTCAAAAGTGTCTCCACCGCCTAACTGACTATATCCCATCCAACAGCGGTCGGTCCACTCTTTCTCGGTCCCATGAGCGAGTTATACGGGAGGTCCCACGTCCTCCAGCTGGCAAATCTATTTTACCTCGGTACGTCCGTCCCTCCCGTCGACTCCATCCTGTCACCTTCCAGTTCAATTGGTTCTTTAACGTTATTGGACCGGACTGTCTACACTCGTCTCGCGTCTCCGGATCATTCTTACCGTACCTGTCATCACCATCTTCGACACCGTTCACTCCTCGCCTTTAGCTTCCCACTCGCATTATTTCCACCCCGTCACGTTTTTCGCTGTCCCCATCTCACTTTCCCCCTTTCATTCATTCTATTTTTTCCGCACTTCCTTCCCACCACTGCTCTCTTCCATCCTTACTTAAAAAACTTTCACTAACGTCCGCTCTATTCGAACAGTATGGAACATAGCATGCGGCTTCGCGCAGTCGTCCTCCCAACTCATTGCCTTTCGGTTCTTAGCTGGGCTTGGTGGGAGTGCACCCCTAGCCGTGAGTTTCTCTCTCTTTTCATTTTGCGTTCTCCCATTTGGATAGCTTTCGCATTGAGTGACGTTGTGTGAGGGAACGTTTACTCTTAGCCTTCCTCCCACTCGACCTTCTTTTACTCGTCATTCCGTTCTCGGGCATTTCTTTAACGATCTAACTAACTTTCCAACCAACAGATAGGCGGAGGCGTCCTAGGAGACCTCTGGGCGGCACACGAACGCGGACAGGCGATCGCGTTATACTCGCTCGCACCGCTCTTAGGACCCGTCGTCGGACCTGTCGCTGGAGCGTGGATAGCGCAGAGCGGTGCTGATGGCGGTGGTGGGAGTGGGAGCTTGAGGGGTATGTGGAGATGGGTGGTGAGTCTCGTCTCGTTTCTTTTTTATGTGGAGGGGATGGGCTAATGAGAGGTGGCAATAGTTTTGGTCAACGAGTATCGTTTGCGGTATCGTTCAGATACTTGGCGTGTTTTATCTACGCGAGAGTACGTTATCTTAAATCAATCATCACCACTACGGTTAACCTGCTGCCTGGATATTCTTCTGCAGCATTCGCACCAGTCCTCCTTGAACGGAAAGCCAATCTGATCAAGAACAAGATGGGTATACCAGAGGAAGACCAGCATCGCGTTAGGACGGTGTATCAGAGCGATGAGCGGCAGTAAGTACTACTGAGTCGCATTACATCCCTTTTTTTTCTAACAATCATTCGTTTGCTATCGTCCTCAGCTGGAAGCGAATATTCGCAAAATCGTTAATCAGACCATTTGCACTCTTCGCTCGAGAACCTATCATCCAGCTCCTCGGCGTATACATGGCATTCATGTACGTCTCGCATCATGTCCTCTCCCTTCCAACCCCCGCTCACCGTCTCTATTCCGACAGATATGGTCTAATATACCTCCTCCTCACAACTCTCCCTGCGATCTTCCAATCCCCCGAAACCTACGGCTTCAGACCCGGCATCGCAGGATTACACTACATAGCCCTCGGCGTCGGCCTCACTGGCGCGAGTCAGGCGAACGCGAGGTTGTTGGATAAGGTGTATGTGTATTTGACGGCCAAGAATGGGGGCGTTGGGAAGCCGGAGTTTCGATTGCGTGAGTACTTCCTTCTGTGGGGTGAGAGCCGAGCGCTGAATTGATTCTTTTTATGATGGACAGCGACGATGGTCCCGGGGACGATATTCCTCCCCGTTGGCCTGTTAATGGCCGGTTGGTCGGCGCAGAAGGTTGCACCTTGGATAGTTTGTGATATCGTAAGTTCTCCTCCATGCTTCAAACTCATTCTCGCCCACTTAAAACACATTTCGTTTCTGCGTGGATAGGGTATAGCATTTATCGGCGCCGGCATGATCCTTAACTTCCAAGGAATCCAGACGTACGTCATCGACGCGTTTACGTTGCACGCCGCTTCAGGTACGTGTTACTTCCGCTCCTCCCCTCTCCAATTGTTTACCATCTCGTCGTGGTTACAGCATTAGCATCGGTATCGTGTCTACGCTCCCTCGCAGGGTTCGGCTTCCCTCTTTTCGCACCGGCGATGTACAACGCCCTTGGGTATGGGAAGGGAGACACCATCTTGGCGTGTTTTGCGATCGCTCTGGGATGTCCTGCGTATGTCACTTTCGTGTTCATCGAAGTATAGTTAACGTTAACGAGTCTTTTGCAGACCGTGGCTATTCTGGCACTTCGGTGAACGAATACGCAAGAGCAGTCGTTACGCTGTGGACGCTTGAATGGTGTCCATACATCAAGTTCAACGGATCTGCGAGGTTATATGAACCACATAAAATCACGATTTGAGGGACTCGGACAGTATAGATCGTCTGGCGTAGCTGTGCCAGACGAATATTGCATTTTTGCATATCACATAGCTCTCGAAACACCATCTACTTGTATTTACTAGACCACAGACGAGAATACATCGGTCACGAACTTGACTATCCGCCGCTGAGTGGCGCGGTGCACTATGAATAACTCACGATCTCGAGCTTTGCCGACGTCATTAGATGGGCCTTCGGACGATCACGGCTTGATCAGTTCATCTCCGCTCACTTTCGGAGTTCTCGTCGATGACTTGCAGCTCTGGATGCTCACCGATGCCCACCACGACAACCATTGACCATCGAGACTCATTGCGTTCAAGCCGTTTGCCACTACCCAATACATTTGGGTACCGTCTATGTCTTTACCAACGCACTAAAGGTCGTTCGTTATCCGATATTTTTCGGTACCGTCTATCGCCGTTACCAACGTATTAAAAATGCATCGATGCAGCCTTACCCACGAGGCGTAGCGTGGATAAACAGGGGGACACGGGTGCGGTGATAAGGGACCGATCCGACTCCCTACTTCATAATCGATGGTCTATCCTTCCCTACCTCATGAAATCGACTATGTTATGGTCCAAGAATCTCGGACCCCACAGAAGTCTGGTACACGTATACTCTCAGCTCACCTTCGCAGTCTCGCATTCAAGGCAATATTTGAAAATTTATTACACGGTGGCCAAATTCAAGACCTCACATGCCAGCTCCTCAATGACTCGTTCCACCGGCGCATCGAATAGCGCGACCAAGCTGAGTCACTCACATCACATCCCACTTTCCATCTCCTCCTCCTTTCTCATTTTTCTTGACTTCGATCGTGCACGATCACGCTACTTCGGAGAGGAATGTACAACGGGTGGGACGTGGCATCAATACAACGTGTACGAATTTGCTCCTGCACCTGTTGTACGATTTGTCGCATTGTATGAATAGGGTGTCCCCTTCCCCGCTTTTCTGTCCAACAACGACAGCTGATCGAGCAGAGCAAAAATACATTCGTTGACTGCTGCGATCGCCACTGATCAATGTCTAGGATCAATGCACGACATGTCATGCAGAGCTGTAACCTTCGCTATGGGATGCATTGTTCTACCGCTATTTTCCGGTGGAGAAATCACCGTTAGTGTGGGTTCTCTGCTGTCCATCCATGCCGTTCTACCCCATGTCGTCGCCACGACAGTCATAAACGAGTGTAGGTACGCGCGGTATGTCGTACCACAGAGGTATGGTCGCTCGTACGACCTTGTGTTATCATGGGCACTCCCATTGACGACCCATTCCCCTACCTTTGATAGATCATGGGTCCGCAGCGATTTAATGCGTCGTTTTACTTTCCATAACGCCACGCCGATGGCATGAACTACCGAACGACATGATCATATCTGGTTGTGGGGGGGACCGCGCGGCATCCTGCTATGGAGTTACCCCCCCCCTCCGCCATTGAAGGAGATATCGAGGCACATCATTATCTCAATGGCCTTCAGATGCCGCTCACAAACCCTGCAATCACACATCACTCAAAATCACCACCCGTGTCCCATTGGTTGTTGGGCCAGATGTTTCTTTCTCGATCACCAATGTCGCAGTCACGATGGATTGAGCTGAAAATACGAATCGAGCCTGATCGATGGTAATCACTTAGAACTGTACGGCAGGATATGCGGGTTGGGCAACACACTCTACTTTCGGGAATTCTGCGCAGAATTTGTTGTGCAGTTACTGGGTAATATGGGGGTCAAGGTGTCTGCCGATTTGTCTCCGAATGAAAATTTCGTGGCTTCTCCAATGTCCCTTGGGCTTTTACATCCGCTTCATGGACATACGTTCATGAACAGTACATGTTCTGCCTGTTCGCACCATTTCCCTTACAATCACGGCTGACTGCAAGGGGGTTGCAAAAACTGAGAAAAAGACCTTATGTTGTCTTTGGACGTAGAATCGCACGGGGAGTCGTTTGCACGTCATCCGAAGTTTTTCCGGTCAGCGGTTACGGAGTTACCATAAAAGGAAATTGGGGGGAGGGACCCTCGCAAGTCATCCAGTGAAAGAGGTGCAGAACACCTCGTTTGATCCACAGAAAACTCGAAAAGTGGGGGTTAAAAAAATTCCCACACTTAAATCTCCGCTCGCTTAAACAACATATGTGTTGCGGATCCTCCCGCTGCAACCCCCTTGGCTGACTGACCTCGATCATCGTAGACATTAGCACGGCAGATTCATAGGCCAAATCTACGAACCGCACCATACCATACCCGTCCTCATTTTGGAATCAGGTGGTGCTAGTGGTGCTTGAATTGTGGCCATGGAAACTTCGCCGTTCAACCCCACGACGATTGGGCTCTACTCCTCAGGGCATTGTTGTCATTCACGAAGGGACCTCAGGCTTGCGGATTCTCCTCACATCTTTGATATCTGCGAAATATGTGACGTCAGAATGCATGGCACGCTCGGCCATTAACCAGGCAAAGAAACACGCGATCGACGTACAGCGGCTCGATGGAGACGCAGAGCTTCGATCTCATTTGTCGGTAGCTTGTGGCCGAGTTTCCGGGCGGTCTTTGGTCAATATTAGAGAGGAACCCCGCCCTCAGATCACTTCATTTCACTTCAATCGTCTGGTTCACTTGCTGATTTTTCTTTCTTATGATTGATAGAGACGAATTGATTAAGATGCAATGCGCGAACAGCAGAGGGGCTCACAGCATGGCTGTTCCGTTGATTCGTTTATACTCTAACACCACCTCTTTGATAAATCATCAGGCCACAGGTGACCCATCACCAGAATATTGCGACAACCACACATGGTATACACTACGACGGCGACAAGTAAAACGACGGCAGGTCCAGACCTATCCAATGGAGAATATACTCATTTATCAAGGACGCAGACGTTTCTAGCAACCAGTCTTTGAATATACGACAGTACGAGCCGAAATGCGCGTCGTGTTGAGGCAGTAATTTCGGAGAGAGTGTTAAGGGAAACGGATTGAGCGATTGAGACGAGCGAATAGGGGTGCTTTTATGATTCAATGATGCTGGGTTTCACACATAAATAAAGTCGCGAGGCTCGAATATTCTGACGCATTAAGCTTAAGCTTATTCCAGGATTCAATCGCGAGCTCTTGACGATGGTCCACGTGGATGCCAAGCACGTGGCAACAGAAACGTTCCTTGGATGACGTAATCACCTTTGCCTTCGCTCGAGCGAATGTTCTTTACTCCAGTAGTACGGTGAGTCGCCAACGACTATCTGAAGTGTATTCGTTCTAACGTGGCGTTTCCTCTGATACGTTCAGACTCTCTTTCCGCTGAGCTTGTGGTTCAGGACCCCTCACCAACCACAACCGCTTCATCAACTCGAAGTGATTTTGGCTGATCGTTGCCGATATACGGAAACTGAGGTATTGCCGTTCCAAAACTGACTGGTACGCATCCTGTTAATCAAGACGGATTTCTCATCTCACCTCCTCGCACGGATCCCGTTCACCAGAATCGTCTTTGTCCTGTTTCAACGTCCCAGCCCGCATCTCATGGAGTGGATGGAAGAGAAGGTCATCCAACGTGCGTCCTGCGTTCCTCCTCATTGATCTTCATCTCCCCATCTCCGCTTATGATATATTCCCAACATCTCCCACTGCGACCATCGACCAACCAGAATGGATCGCGCGGTGGCAAGAACGGAGGCTGCCACCACAGATTTAAGGATGTTGCCGTATGGTAGCATATCGGGGTCGTAGTGGTGTATCCTTCTTTTATCCACCGCCCGAAACCATGTCGATCGCTCATTTATCGCGTGGAGGTCTGCTTTCCAGCTGTTGATGCGCAACTATCGTACGCTTTACCTGGGTCCGGGGCAAATACCGATCGAGACAGATCGAAGTCAAAAGGCTAGACTCATGGCCAGATGACAACCAGGCCAACTGAACCATCGAATTATTTGCGCATCGCAGACACCTATCGCATTAAACTGCAGTCTCGTTATCCCGGACATTCTTGACTTCCCCCAGACTATCACCCAATCGGTGATCATAGAGCCCACGGAATATCTCGCACTCCATTTTGCTAACCTTCTCGATATATTACAGGGCTTCTGATTAGGATCGATCATGTCGATTTTGAATGCGGCTTACGGCGAAGACTTTCCACCAAAATCGTCCCGTAAAGGCCATCGGTCTCATCGAGACAGACGCGTACCAAAGCGCTGCTCTCATCGGGATTCTGAGCCGCTGTCAGTCCATTCGTAATCAAACCGACGCGTCCACAGCAATTCAGAACCTGGCCATCCTTTCATTTCGCATTCACATTATAACGGACTCGTATGTGGTGAACGGTGGATTCAGGGACAGACCAAGCCATGTTCAGGTTTTCTGCATCTCAGATGGGCAAGTTGACATGGTGTTGCATTGTCCATCCGGTTACTCGCCGTTCTCGATCAAAAATATCGTCGCCTGTCCCACCAATCGCATTTTATTTTTCTGTTCCTGCCAATCACTCTGTTCCATCGACTACTCTATCAGATGCAACCCTGTCGCGCGTAGTCACCATCGATACACCCGGAGTACATGTATACGGCCAATCTAGTGTCACAACCTGCTTCATCATTTATCAAGGACAGTGTTCGCCTAGAAGTGCGCCCTGATGTGGTGGCGCATCATGGAGAAATCCTGGAATGGCCGTTGTATTCTCCGGAGTTTTCATTTGATTGCCTCGATGCGTGTCCCAATTTTTTCCCTACATGGTTGGAATATTTTGGTTCACTTTTGCGTGTATATTACGATTACAAATAACAACACATGATCGTTCTGCGACGATCGTCGTACATCATCCACCGAAGCGATATTAATTCATGTAAAACAGCGAATATTCCTGAACGACGGAGTCAACAAATCTGTCATTGAGTCGGCGAAATCGCAATCTCTCCACAGCGTCGGCACACTGCTGAACGTAGGTTTCAAAAAAATACACCAATAAAGACAGCACAGATACCATCCAGAGGAGGCTCTAATCATCGTATCCGTGTCCGAAGCAACCTGAACAATGCCTTTGCACGCTGCGACGTAAATCCTGAGGTAAAGGTCGTTTGTGCGTTTCTTCGAGAACCTTTACGGTCGGTTAAGTCGAATCGTGCAAAGGATTGTCGTTCGTCAACTTCGGGGAGCCAAGGTACCAAGGCGAGCGAAGGATGAGATGTACATCGATGCGAAAGGTTAAGAACAACACCTCCGAAGGGAAAGAAAGTCGAGAATGAAGTATGGCGCACGAATTACGACGAAGACTTCGAACCAAAGTGGAGAAGGTGAGGTAATAGTGGTTTGTCCAGCCTTCGTAAACTTTGTTCCACTAGGAGTCATCGAATCGAGCGCGAACTCAAGGGTCTTTGACACTCTTCCCTGGGTGTCGAGAGCACCAAGTCAAGGCAAACGAATGGAAAACGGCGTTTTAATTGACTTCGAATTCGGCAGTTTGAGAATCCATCATGCCAACAATCTCGACACTGCCGAATCAAGTGAGTCAGCCAAATGGATGCCGTTCGCGAATCATTATCCTTAGTCGGGTAACAGGATTTGTCCAGAACCTACCCAAAAGAGACTTGTAAATTGGCCAAAGCCAATAGGACACAGGGAAACAAAATGAAGTAACCCCAATGAGAACGTCTCCTGTAATATGGCGTGAGGGGAGCTGGCTGCTCTATGGACAACCGGGATTTGAAGGGTAGCATGCATAAATGATCCCACTGCAAGTCGTGGTTTGTGATAAGAACCAGCCGTGCGCACGCCGCACCAGAAAGCGTAAGGTTGGTTCGTGATGATTATGTCGAAGCCCAGATTGAGCAGATTCCGTTGTGACATACCCAATGAGAGAGATGGAGGTGAAGTAGCCAACGTTGCCTGCTGCCGTTCAGCTTCGACATCGTTTATGCTTCAAATTTATATGCGTGACACCACGTTCTATTAGAGCGCCAGTCAGGAATGATGCTAGCCAGATGTTGGAACGCTTGCAGGTCATACAGTTAGCTGGGTCGGCACGGCCTTGGACTGGATAACGGACAGAGCAAGCCGAAATTGAGACGAATAGCCACTTGTGAAACGATACTGATTCATTGTCGCAAGCTTCAGCAAGAGCGTAAGGAAGCTTCAACCGGGAAGAAAATCAATCCACCCCTCTAGCAATGCTCGAAAACAACGACTCGGTAACAAACGCCAGAATTTGCCATTGTAGTTCCGCCCAGGTTCGCTTGAGTGAAAAATAGTGGGGGAATAGGTGAAGGTGCTGTTGGTTCCATGTAAGACTGGGGGGATGTCAAAGAGGGGCGACGGTAGTGGTTAGAGAGAGAATTTAACTATCTTGAACCGTCGAAGCTGCAGCTGGTTGTCAGGAAGAGATACCAAGAACAAGACCTTGAGAGAAAAGAAGTCCATATACCCCAATGGAGCGGCTGATAGAACGTCCCCAGTTATTCTCAGTTAGGAAGACACGTATTCAAGCCGGAAAGAAGAAATGTCGACGAATTTTTTATCGAAGTCTTGGGTACGTCCAGATGCATCCGATTGACCGATCCGCGGAGTGGCTTGAATTTGAAACAGAAATATATAGGAACTGCTGGTATAAACGTAGGTGGTGGCTGGAATTCGCTGGATGGGACGAAACAGAGTTTGAATGATCGTCTACATTGTCAATCAAACCAGATCATGTCGCGCGGACATACGGGAGTAAACTCGCTGAAAATAGACTCGCTGACAATAACATACACAGAAGACACGGATCTCGTCGGATTGGAATGTCCAAACCAGCCTGAATGACTGCAAAGCTCATCACTGAGATGACCACGAAGAAGGTTTGTCGCTAAGTTGTTTAGGTTCAAACTCCGACGAGTCCCGCTGCACATTCGGCTTTGACGGCTGCACCTACTCAACACCATCGATCGCCCAATCGACAACATACGCTGAACTCCTGATCGCCACCAGGATGAAAGCTCGTATGTATAGCAAAGTATGTTTAGACATTTCAAGAGCTTCTGCAAAAGCCGCGCACGGAACTGGAAACACTGTCGCCAACGGTCATCGATCAACCCGTCACGTATGGCTCTCGGTCGACTTGGGCAAAATCTCATCGGTAATTTATCGCAGCCATTTCAAGCATGATTTCCTAGAAAATGGCGTTCAGGAGATGGTACGTAACATGACGGTCATTCTGCTAAAGATCACTCTGAGCTCGCCAACAGTTTCATTTGCTTTACCCATCAAATCATCCCTCCAGGCGGTGCAGAAGGAAGGAGCAGAGGTTATTTCTGCACCTCTGCGCTTTCAAATGAGCACTAGAATTACCCTGAAACAACTTCTGTTCAGGATCACTCCGCAGCCGTTCGGTCAACTGCGTACTTTCGGACCATATCTTGGCTACTTTGGTTTCCAAGGCGAGTTGGTGGTGCGTCATCTAGTCATCTTCAACTCTCCAATTAACGTTCCCAATCACCCATGATCATATCCTTGATCACGATCGCCGACGATGGACCGATCATGGCGATGGTGCAAGGAGGTTTTGTCGTGTCATACACTCACCATCGAGTCATGTTGCACCATTTGTTCAAGTGCAGCTATCGCTGGTGTTTTTTGGGCGTATTTCTCAGAGGTTCCTTTCTACCTCCGATGAACTGTGGTCTTGTATCACGTGTACGAGTCGCGGGATTTCAAGTTTCATCACAGTCTTCGCGACATCACCAGCAGCCTGTTCTTCAAACGGGGACCGATCGGCGTTGATCTCGCAACTCGTACGGCGGGACATTGCCATTCTGACGCTTGTCTCCATAGCTTGCGTTCCATTCGAACAGCTGCTAAATAAGTGTCTGCATCTGGACGTTTCGCCGTTCGACCTTGCGACACTCGTCGCCGCCAGTCTCCTTGGCTTATCACATATTGTTTCCTCACTCCACGTCCATCGCAATCACCACATTCATACCCCGCTTAATTTGTATATGGATCCCGGAATGGATGGCATTTGTTCAGGAACAGCGCAGAGGTTCGGTGAAGATCGGTTGCGGTTCTTTTCCCATCCGCAGAGAGGCAAATCTTGATGATGTTGAGAACGACATATACCGTACGACCAACCCTCCGTGCTACCACCAGCGATTTCCATTCCAGACGACATTCCATTGCTTCTTAAGGATACACCTTTTTCAGTAGGAGATTTTAGAGAACTCATCCTGTCGTACATTTCATTCGTCTCAATAAGTATAATATCGCCCCATTGTTCGCTCCTACGCAGTATCTACCAGTCTGCGCAGCTTTTCTTCTGAATACAATGATTTCATATCATAATTGATACAAATTCATCGAGAGGCTTCTATTGCGAAGGTCAATAACGAAAGAAGGTGATGCGAGCGAGAAGTACAAATAGTGGGATTACCGTATTCAAAAATGCCGATGGCGAGGGTAAGTCGTCTTGGAAAGCAATTGAATCTATGGAGACCGAGAAAAATTCCAGTAAAAAATATGAGCTTCGTATACACCGCGAGACCAACCGCGTCGGCATCGGGTAATCGGAGATGATGGCGCGCATTTTCAATTTGACCCTGCACGCGCCATAAGTTGCTACATCAACTTGAGTGAAATTGACGAAAACCAACTGGGCGGATGCAGTCGTCCCTAATGCGCGCCAGTAGTGCTCCCTCCTGTTGGTGGTTATGCGATGTTGGTCTATGACAAGGAGAGCGAGATAGAGGAGAAATCAAGACGATGATTGGAAATGTTGCTTCGTGAGACCAAAAAGGGCGGTAATTGTGGACCATGGCGCGCCTCGCTACTCAACATCATTGGAGGCAACTTCAATACGAGTGTAATTGATGTAGTCAAACCAATGGTGGTCGAGTAGTCTCCCATGCGCGCCAATCGCTACTCCCGTTTGTGGTTATGAAGTCCTTGTCTGCGTCGACGAGATGATGGAGAAGATGCGTCGATTGATGGAGTTACGCCTTTAACCACCCTGTATGGACCCCATCTTGAATTTTCGGCCACTCCCTTGATTGACGATGATTCAGCACCAGACACGGAAGTCAAACGTGAAGCGGACGTACCAAAATACATAGAAACTATTGTCCTTAATCCCATGGTCTTACCGCGAAGAAAGGCCTTGAAAGGGGAGAGTCAGTTTGGACAGGAGGGAAACGCAGTGATGCCTTATTCCTAGCGAAGAACAACGCTGACTAGACTCAGAGAATAAATCGTCAACGGCAACGATGCTCTATATTTGAGTCCAAAAATTCGGCCCGATCGTTGAGCGAGCATCTCGCAAGCGTATGCGGCGAATTTGAGACCATGAGAACACGTGCCATTCGTGATTATCCAGATGATCATTGCCAACGATAGAAATTATGAAGGAGATCAACCATGAGCAAAGGTCGAATGGGGAGAAAAATGATAAACATATACTATATGCGTGAAATCGAACAACAGTCCACATCGGTGGTTGGACCACGGCGCAGAAGCTATACCAATCTTTAAGCCTGCGTTAGACCCTCATCAGAGAGGTGAGGTCATCTTTTCCCCCTAAATGATGGGATCCGCTGACTAGCGTAATGCTAAGGCATGGCATCGTGCGCCAGTACTTATGGATGTTGTGGTCAGAATGGTTCAGAACGTCACGAAACAGTGTGATGTCATTCGAAAATTCGAGAATCGCGTCCGATGATTCGGGTCGGTGATGATGGCTGGGGATTGAAAACCTGTACTGAGCTTCGTATCCAGCCATGAGCGGCCGGTAATCCGCCCGATGCAGAAGTCGAATGCTTATGGGGACAATCTTTGTGGTGTAATCTGAGCCCTAAAATTTGATGGGGTATGAGAGCGTCGAACGGAATGATTCTTGTAAAGGAGGTTTGGATCTTGGTCGAAACGCGACCCCGAAAGAGTATGGTGTGCAGCAGTAGATGCGTAAGAAGGTGAGGGGAGGTGTGGCTAGATGTTCCCAGCGGGTGGGGAATAATACGGACTCAAAACATATACGGAGGAGGGAGCCAGAGAACAAGGGTTGTTATAATCCACGGAGCTGTACGCGAGTGGGTTCACTCACGACACGACGCCTGCGAACTTCAGGCTGAGCAGGGTGTTGGCAGATGTCGTGTGAGTTATATCTGACCAGTATCGTACAGCTCCGAGCGATATACCAGACCGTTCAATGAACATGGGTTTGACGACAAAGGATGTTTAAGTCATGTTTTAGCGTGGTGATAGAGCGGAGGACAGTGGAAAATGTGATGGCGATGCAATAGCCTTGACTGTATTTATAGGTGTTTCCGCGCTGGAGGCTGCAGATCGCGAGGAGATATCGGACAAAGACTAATTCTTGGCAGGGACCATTGCTTGAAATTTAAAGGAAGAGAACTTTCTCCGGTGGTTGAATCCCCCGAGTTGCTTGCAGTAACGAAGATGCCTTGGTCTAACGTTTTTCAGTAAAGTTCAAACTCCGAATATCTCCGAGTTCGTTGGGGGTCGACAATTGCAATCTCCGTCGCTTCTCACTGCAGGCTATAAAACCAACGTTCTTATATGCGCACGGATTAATTCCTCTTGAAGTTCCATTTAGTGGTTTCAGTTCAACCAATATCGCAAAGGCAGATGCCCGCGGCCCACGAGTCCACGAATCTGCTGTATCACATTTCTTTCTATGTCTCCCTGAATTTCCTAGCTTCCAAATTACTCCTGCACTCCTCGCTAGTCTGACTCTCAACGCATGTTAGACGGTTACAACCGAACACGGGCAACCCAAATGGACGGCAGCATCATTACACTATCCCCAATTCGCCATCAGTGAGATTGCGGCTCTCACAGGGGCGCAAATCAACTTGGGCAAGTAGTGAAGTGACTCCCGTTCTAGTGACCTTCCCTTTGATTTGTTACACTTCCTTCCAGGCGAAGTGCCATTCAACGGCTCGGATCGTCATGCTTCGTCTCATTGTTTTTCTTGAGACTCTTCCTGTGTACATCTTGTCCACCCATATCCCACAAAATGTCTACCTCGAGCAGCGCCGATCAGTGCGCATCAGCAGTACGGCGAGATCCACCGTGCCTATCAACGCGCTACCAGCCAAACTGCTCTCCGTGGTTTTTGGGTTTCCGTTGTGAAGTCCGTGTTATGGAGTGTGACCGCCGTTCCGATAGCCACGATCGACTCGGATCGTTGTCCGATAGCACACTTCCTCTTGTCTGGACATCTCTTTCGCGTCACTTACACCACTTTAACCTTGATGGCGAGTGATTTACGTTGATCAGAGCGAAATGTATGGCGAAATGGGAGCTCTCCTTCCACAACATCCGCGACTGACTTGGTATTGTCTAAGACACGAGTCGTTGAGCGAATGCTGCGGGGGCTATAGTGGGCTACTCGCTTCGTCGTTCGGCACCACCTGCGTTCGAAAGATCCCTTGTCTCAAGAATTTGCATCCTCCAATTTTGCAAAATGTGGCGAACTAACCATTTCCCCTTTGTTACTCGATTTTCCCATCTGGAGCTCATCGCCTAAGTATACCATTAGGATCATCACTCGATTGCACGGGACTTACAGATCAATCAATAGCACATACGGGATCCATCGTAATAGGTCTAAGCTGTACATAAGTCGCTAGAAACATAAGCTATTTGTGAAAATAGTATTTTGAACCAGTACTTGATCCGCTTGCAGACCTTACATATCCTGTGCCTCGGAATTTTCGAAGCAATCCGCGAGGAATCATATTCCAGCTCTTCCGCCGACCCCGCGATGTTCCTTCGGAAGCATATCTCCACAGACCGATCGAAGAATAAAATTTTCTCTTGTTTCACTCTCTTCGGGAGGAATGTGGCAAGAAGCATGGATGACGATGAAAGCAACCGGAGCCTCGGGGGTTAAGCTCGATGGAGAAGCTATGGCGATGACCTCGGAGTGTTGAAGGCGAACACAATTCATCCAGTTTGAGAAGTCCTGGTTTCCCGAGATAACGACAATAGTCGGTCATTGGCACGAGCTAGCATGTCGATCTGAAGAATGACGTGTGCGAGTTTGAGAGGTCTCGATAGATGGGATACGAACTGAGCACCACTTTTTCCGCAACATTTGCACCAAGCTCACTCCGGACTGTTGAAGCAGAACGCAGAACCAAGGAATTGGGTTTGTAAGAATCGAACGGAAGATCCAGTACGTCTTGACATTCGTGACTACCGTACTTCTGGAAAGCTTCACGAATCGAGCTCACTGGCACGAGCTCATAGTCGGGTCATTTCGTCCCAGCTTCTTCAATCACTTCAATTTAAAGTCAGTACACCACAGCTATATTAGGTACGACATACCATAGTCCAGCAGATTGCGACTTCTCCATTCAGTGCCATAGCATCCAGATTCATACAGTCTACGATCAGTGTCAGCTTGAAGCCTTCAAGCACAGTTTGAAGTACATTGACGTGCTTGCTTTTGCAGAGATCTCCGGTAGACTGTCGTCTGTAAACTCAAGGACGAGCATCAAGCAAAGTTTGCAGTGCCGTAATGACACCCTGGCATATCGGTCCGACACGCCCGATTAGCACATTTGCAATTCACTCCCGATGACACCACAGCACGAATCAATAGCAACTGTAACACGCTCAATGTAAAAAATAGATTTCATTTTGCTAGTGACAACCAGAAGAGCGATTAACATATATATACCTCGGAAGAAGATCACATGTTTCAGTATTGAAATATTTATTTATGCCTAATGTTGAGTGACTGTTGGATTACGAAGGAGGGCTGCGAATGTGACATCAGTACTTGATCAAATCCACATTAGACGAAGAAGACTTACACCGGAGCGATGGTCTGTTGCGGGCCTGGTTGGATGGGGAGACTAGGGAATGGCGTGGCCGCGCACTGAATCGGGAGAGCGGTCAGGTTAAGAATTAGATAAACATCAGAATTATACTCACAGAGCCTGCGATATCACTCTGGTGCTTTCCGGCTGGGAGGAAAGGTGGAACGTTGTTCGCGGCGGGTGTGGGAATGACCTCCGAGCAGTCAGTGAGGTGCTTGACGTTTTGACCGAGGACGGCGAGCTTGGCCATCGCCTTTGAGAACTTCTGGTTCATCAATTTCGGGCTGTCTGTCAAAGGTATTAATTTCCCATCCTTCGGCGTTGATAATCTAAACGAGGAACATACTGGCGAAAGATTGCCACGTGCAAGCAGTGCGAGCGTCGCGGGAAAGTGCGAAGTCGGATTGGAGGCGCATCAAACCAACAAGCGGAGCCCTGACTTCGCCTTTCTGCAGGCCAGCGCCGGGAATGTGAATAGCATTGAGTAACACCTCGACAAAGACCTGGGTGTCGAAAACAGCAGGGGTGGAGTCGAATGGAGTGCCGGGGATGGTAGTATCAATTTGGTCCTGTGATGAAATTCAAATCAGTAACACTCGCAAAATTACGTAGAACGTGGGTGCGTACAGCAGCAGCGATCGAGTGGGAGGCCAAGAGGGCGATCAGCTCATCGGGGCTGAACCCAGCATCTGCCATGCGGGCTAGAATTACATCCACGGTATTGAACGGGTCGGGAACGGTGCCATCCGGAGTAATTTTGGTTGCGTTCGGGCGTCCGGCAAGGAACGGGAGACGAGCGCCACCAGCGCAGTCTGCGACGGCTACAGCGGCAGAGAATTGGATGATATCACCGTACGTCTTGCCATGCGCGTCGGCCAGATCCTTCAGGGGGCCGGCAATGTCATCGATACCGGCGTTGGCGGCGAATTCGAGTTCGACGGCACCGTTCGCGATGATGCTGCTGTCTGCTCCTCCACTATCGACGAATTTGTTAGTTCACATGGTTTTATCCAATTTTCTGGAGGCGACTCACCCTTTCCCGCCTTTGGTGGAGAAGCCAATGGCGTCGTGGAAGGCAATGCGGAGAGCGGAGTGAGCTTCTTCACCGCACTCTGCACCATCGAAACTGGTAATGACAGTTAGTTCCAAACGTTAACACGATTACGTCAGGACGAATCTTACAGATTGGCTTGCATATCGTCAAGAACGTCGAACCATGTGCAGCACTGCGAGAAACGATCAATCAGTCACATTCCTGACATGATACGGCACTACCCACCGCCGCATTGACCGCTGTGTGCTTGCTATTGGGGCAAGCAGTGCGCTTCATCGGCGTAGCTATCGAAGACAACGTCAATAACGATGCAGGAGCAATACGGATGAATAGGACTAACCAAGGACGACGGAAGCGATGGCGACGAGGAAGGCAAGAGTCTTGAAAGCCATGTCAAACACTGGGCGATGTGCTGCTGAAGTTTACGATGTCGAGCAGGGCTGATTTTATACGTTTTCTTTCCAACATTTTCGATCCCACCTCGAGAACGAGCAGTTCGCACTGTGAAATCAAATCAAATCCACTGAAATATCCACCGGACCAATAATGTCAGAGGCTTTTGCGTAGGACAACACAACTTGACGTCCGAAACAGAGGTACCGGTACCGCCGTGAAGTGGAAAATCCAGGCGCTCCCACCAAACTGAATGTTGGAAATAATTCGCGACGTTTCATACGCAGCACTTGATGGAGCGGGATCAGGTGTAGGTCCCGCATGTTTTCCGCATCCTTGGCGTCCACCGACTTGGCGATCACAAAAGGGAATGTCACTGTAGAAGCGGCCAATAAGGAATCTTGTAATCTCGAGTAACCGTAAACACCTGGAAATCCCGCGGGCTACTCACACCAGATTAATGGACACTGGGTCCAACCAAATGCTCGAGGATCCTGGTGAGGTTTTTCTGCGAAACATTGAACTAAAGTTAACATTGCGGACAAAAAACAGCATTGAAATGGACCTCATTCATCGAGTATTCATGCAAGCCTGTCCGACAAGCGGCCAATGGAGGTATTTTTCCATCAAAGCCTTTGAGGAGTCCCGAGATTTCGGTTCCGTGACACCTGCGACAGGCCGAATCTGTAATTGTACACGGATTACGAGCAGGGAAACGCAAGGTGATGCAACACCCACTCTCGTGATCCAGATCTCACAATGAATGGGAGTTTGCTCCGAATAGACACATGCAACACATTTCAGCGAAGCATGAAGCATCAGATTGGTGTGACGGAGATAAGGTCCGTCCCAATACAGCGGACCACAGCGATCCAACAGCGACGGTACTGAATGGGGGTTCTCCTGCGTTTAACCCCGTACAGTGTAACATGGCGAAAGTGAGAGATGTCGCCTTGATTGATTCGGGGAGTGCTAGGTGGATTGCGGTAGCCCAATGGAAAGGTCAACATGGCGTGTTCAGAGCAGGTTGAGATACTGGCAGCAGTTCCCACGGCCACATCGAGGACTTGGCAGCAACTTGGCAGGGGACACGAAGAGAAGAGAACGTTTCTCTGGTGTGGTAAACTCTTCCATAAAATGTTTTGTGGTGATTATGACAAAGAGTTCCTCTTACACGCCAACTTCAGGTTGATGTCGAGCGCTCCACAGTCCAGACTCCGAAGGAACTTTAATCGTTGACTTGAGGTTTCCTCCTCGAACACGGTCAGTATATCGTGCCCTACGGAACGGCGTAGAGTGAGCTCTTTGTCCTCCGTAATGATCCTTCTAGATTCTCTGTCAGTTGTACGCTTTCAGGGGTCTGACACCACTCAACTGGAACAAAGTGCCGCGCTCTGGGAATCATCGACAGTTGATCATGTATACCCTCATGCCCGCAGAGGATAGATGTATTTGGCTCGTTAAAACCTATGGTACGCCCAGTTCTGAACATAGTGATTTGTATCCATTAGTTCAGAGTGTAACGTCAGAGCAACAGACCTTCGGTGAGATGGTCAGCGATTGTACCGTTGCGACCATACCACCTGCGTTGGGAAGTGGTCGGACCTTCTGATGGACTGCACGATGAAATTACGTCGCCTTGTTTCTCCCAAGAAGGGTGTGTGTTTGCTGGTAACGTGAAGAAAGCTTCGCAACCCCGGATGGGCGCAGATTCGCGGAAAAGCGGCTTTTGCCGGTGGGTTCAACTTGGTAGTGTAGGGCCGTTGCTTTGCACGGCCAGGCGATTCCTTTTTTTAATAATCTTGTTCATTGAATCGTAAGGACGGCGATGTGTTTACCTCCACAACGAGTCGGTTCTGTGAATAAACCACATCAATTCGTGCACAGAAGTGCAAGAAGATATCACGGAGCGCGGCGAAAGTCGAGATGCCACGCGACATTAAAAAGGAGCTTGAATACTTTCCTTTTCAGATTGAAATCCGCGGCAACCTCGCCACAGGTAACAAATTCGTTGTAATCCATCGTAAAACTCATTACACTTTCATTACAAAATCCGGATATGGTACTAAATTCTCATCTATGGGCTGAAAAAAAGGTATCAAACTGCGGGCAGCGCGCCTAGAAAACGATTCCTTCACTTTGCTCAGGAATCGTAACATCACGAGTGACGTAACCGCGACATTTGTCACCTTCCTGGTTGCACCCTCAGATGCATACGGTGAGCGGCTGAAGACCACCTCGAAATTATCATTCTGCTTAACGTATGCTCTGTTACATTTTTTCCGCTGGGCCTGTGGTATCGGAGCCATTACCATCGACAATCCTCTCGTCAAGTCATCGTAGCCGCTGATCTTCGCCGATAACAGAGAACTGGAGCTTGGAGGTTCAGAAACTCTTGTGGCGGTCTTCGCGTGCATCCTGGCAGTCTAAGATCCTCTTACTTCTCGACCAGGTTTACTTCAGCAGAAGGATCGAAGTACTGACCACAATGCAAGACCGGAAACTCATGGAGCGAGTCTGAAGGCGATAGAATGTACGTTCTGAGCTCTCCTCCTATTTATCTTCATGTCCCTATCGCTTCTCGTGGTCGTAATTAACATCTCAAGCACGATCGTCGACCGATCAGAATGGATCGCACGGCAGGATGGCAACAGCACAAACAATACAATCAAGATGTAAACCCCTGTGGTAATACATCGCGTCGTGGTTTTGACTAGCCGCTAACCGCCTGGCGATAACATATGAATCGGCCATATATCGCGCGGAGGGGTAATTTCCAATGGTCCTCGGGCGATTATGCTTCGCTTTGTATTGGCACTCACAGTATCGAACCCGATCAAAGTCACACATGGTCCGACAAATAACAGTAACTGAACTACAGAACACATCGAACTAGTTGCGCATCGCCACTCATGATGCCATGGCATTCAAAGCACATTATTCTGGCCATCATTCACGACTGTGCAACGTCGATGAACCGATCGGTGACCTTAGAGCTGACAGATTCACTCACACTCTATTTCCGCGGCCTTCTCCATACGCTACACCCATTCCGATTACGTGCGATCAGCGTCGATTTTGATTGGGACTCAACGGCGGAATGTTCAGCCAAAAAATCGTATTGGTGGAACGTCTAAGAGTTGCACGTCGCCCAGACGCTGATTGTTGTCGTTTTGCCGTTCCCGTTCCTGATGGACTGGGCCAAATCGTGTCCTTGTGTTTCTCACCTCTGGCCGTCCTTCTTGTGATCATTCTTGTGATCATAAGAAATGACGACGATTCCCATGTGGTGTACGGCGGACTCGGATGGCCAAATCAACCCATGTTCAGGTTTCTGCGTCTCTCGTAGGTGCATGTTAACATGGTTCCCCTCCATCCAGAGGTTGGCCGTTCTCGATCATGAAAATCTGTCGCCAACCGCTGACCCTCATTTTTCAACGTTAGTACAACTATCCTCCTACCATCTCCTCTATTCCCTCAGCCACTTTCCAAATGTGACTCTATCGTGGATGATCATGATGAATCCATTGGAGTACTTCTACAACGCCAATCTCAGGTCACACGTACTCATCATTTATCGAAAAGACTGCGCTTCATACCAGCGCGTCTAGATGTGGTGATGCACGAGAAATCCCTGCATTGGCCGTTGTTCCCTACATGGGTTCCATTTGATTGCTTGGATTCGTGATTTCAGCGGGTCATTCGTGCACGATTGACTAATTCTGATCTGCCGTCCAATTTCTCATGTATACTACGATGGATATTGCGATAATAAAGAGAACCAATAATTCATTCTGCAGAAGCGATTTTGATTAACGACTAACTACAAATTTAATAACCACTATTAACCAGGGATCAGCAAAATTGCGGTTGGGGGCGAAAAGGGTACATTCAACTCGTCCATGAACGATATTGAATTCCCACCGAAGGCTGGTGTTTTACGTTTCCATGAATTAGGAGTTGTGAGATATGATCGACAGCAGAATGGTACTCATCCATGTTGCCGAAGTGGATTGAACGGCGTGAGCGACACAATTGGGTTAAGACGCGCAGGAAGGATAGCATAGGAGTTGCTTTGCAAATCCTTACGTTCGTTTGTGTCAAATTGTGCTCGTTTGTTAAGCTCGGAGAAACAATGGATGACAATGAACATATGTGAAGAAGAAACTCGACACGGAACGGAGATGGCACTCATACAGATCGGAAGAACATCAAAATGAGGTGTGGCACACAACGGGGCGGCAAGACATATGCACAAAGTTGACGCGAAGGCAGTGTGAGCCTGGTTTACCCAGCCCTGCCACATTTTGTTTGACTATCTAGACGTCGAATCGTTCGCGAACCTCAATGCCTTTTGATGTTCCTGAGTTGTCGTGGAAGTAAACGGAAGACATGGGAATGTGTGCAGTCTAATAGTCAAGCGAACATCAGACCAGGCGAAAGGATGGGAGGACCTCTTCAAGGGATTGTGGATTCGAGATCGGCAACTTGAGAATCCCTGATAGGGACAGATAACATTTCCACCGGACCAAACGAATGCATCAAATTGACGCTGACCTTGCATCCTTTCCTAGGTCTGACGTTCCGTCGGAGTATTCGATGTTCAGAATATGGGATTCTAGTTGAAAGGGTTGAAAATTCACGGAGGGCAAGGCATCGTTGACGCCAAAGATGAACGTTCTCCCAAATACGGCGTGAAAACGGCTAGATCGTACGCAAGAACCACCAAGAGCGAGGGAGAACAGCACAAAAAACATGTCACAGAACTTGCTTTGTTGAGAGCATGATCCAGCCGTGAACAAGTCCATAGTGGGGGGAACAACATTGGATCGTGATGATTGTGTCGAAATCCAGATATAAACGGGTTCTGTCCTGTAACGAGTCAAAGAGGCAGGCGATCCCGACGAAACCATACCCACCATCACTGACGCGGTCCGGGTGCCGTTGAAGTTTAGATTACCGTGAGCGGTAAGTTCAACGAGAACGTCTGTCTGGAACGACGAGGGCTAGACATCGAAGCGCTCTGGGGTCATAAAATTGGCTGGAATGGCACTGCCGTAGACTGGAGAACAAGTAGACCACGGCGCATTTCAGGAGTGAGGGAGCGTGGAGTGCGCTAGGCGGCAATCGATACGAGGCTATTTAAGGCCACCAGGAAGCTTCGAACAGTAATTAAAAGACGTGCAAAAGTTTTCATCCCTTCTTTGGAGTCAGAATTTGACGAACTTCATTCTAGTAGGTCTAGTCCCCGGATCGCGCGGAAATTCCAAAGGGAAATTCTAAGACAAACAGAACTGACACAAATAGAAGTTCAAAGGAACTGGCAATAGCAAAAGCTCCGATTTTTTCAGTAATGACTCGGAAGACTTTCATCGGAATTCCGAGGCGAGTTGATTTGTCTGGGTCCACATCCGGTCAACAGATCCATAAAGCGGCTGGTGTGTGAGGCACGGCCCACCGGAGACTGTTGGTCGTGACAGATGGGGGTCTTGACATGGACGATCTGCACGATTTTGAGTGAAGACTTGCGAGCTCAATCGAAGCGGAACAAGTAACGCGGACATACCGGAGTAGTATTTCACGAACTTTATCCATGGAGCACTGGGT